>JAJOOR010002094.1:0-93082 GCA_036250505.1 Solanum acaule | reverse complement strand
CCTATTTATAGAAAACAAATCCTAAATTAAAAGGGAAACAAATTAAGGAAAGTTTGTTCAGGCACGCGTCTTCATTCCACGAGACTGACTTACGGACCGTCAATGGATCTACGGTTCGTAAGTCCCTTCCGTCAGCCAGGACTTAGAAAATATTTCAGCTTCCAAAAATCAGCTTCTCTGAAGCAAACGACGGACTTGTAGTACAGACCGTAGATTGATCTATGGTCCGTCAATCCCCTCCGTAGCTCCACACTTGGAATTTTCATAAATCAGGTACTGGAACCCTCGCAGTATCAATCTACGGATCAACAGTACGATCCGTATATCAATCTACAGACCGTCAATGGACACCGTGGTTCCACACTTGGTCAGATTTCCCTGATTTGTCTTCCATACCTTCCCTGCTGATCTACGGTCATAACCTACGGACCATCAATGAACCTATGGTCCGTAGATCACCTCCGTGAATGTCCTTTTCTGCATTTCTTTCAGCTGTCTCTATACTTCCGCACCTGAACATCTTTCCTACAAAATATGATAAAAACACATAAAAACCAATATAAAAAGGCCCTAGACAGACACAACTTGTAAGTGAAATGTATTAGAAATACCGTAAACTCACGGTATATCAACCAATAATGGTTCTCAAATGCCAGTCACGTCCATGATGTAGGCTCGGATCGTGATAGAAAATTCAAAGAACTTCAATTTTATGGGTAATGGGACACATAAATATCCATATTCTAAGAGATATACTTGTTTGAAATTGACCCAAGTAAAATCTTGCATAGAAACTCATCGGTAAGGAACTTTCCACTCAAATTTGTGCTAGAAGATTCTTATGAACTTAATTCATCGCCAAAACTTTTTCCACACTACAGAATTGACCTTCATACCTACACACAATTAGGAATCACCCATTACGAGTCTAAATTTGTTAAATTTACTGCACCCATGATTTCTATCATGAGAGGTATAACTTCTTCACTTTTTGTGATAGTTGGCTAAAACCCCAATCTCTAGGAGTGTGATTATGGTGTTGGATGTCGATTTAACTTGGTCGGTATCTTGTATTTCTCTGTTTTACTACTTTATATCATGAATTTGAGTGTTACCATGTGATTAATTTATGGATTAAGGTGGCCAGCTGAATCTTAACTTAGATCTTAAATTGGTGCTTGAAAAAAACTAATTTGAGTGGGTAATTAGTTAAATGGCTTCAACTTAGCTGAATCTAGTTGTAATTGTGTGGAAATGGGTTGAATTGTAAATCACATACATGAGACCGAAAGGAGATTTTATGAATTTATGTTATGAGTTCGTAAGAAGATTAACATTATTAAAAATGACCCAGCTTATTCATGATAGTTTAGCTTTGTTGAGCAATATATGACTACCCCATTGTGATACAAATGTCCAATCCCTACGCCCCTAGAGTTAACTTAATCAATTCAATCTTCGTTTATCTAAAGTGTGTTGTCATTTGGTGAGTTTAAACTCTTTCGATTCAATTTGGTGCAATCATCCACTCATTTGTGTCAGTTTCTACATTATAATTAGTTATATTTTAATTCACTCATTGAATTCTTAAACTCATACTACTCTCTCTAGGTTTTAACCAAGACTCTTAGTTAGGTAATTTTTATTGACGAGTAACGCTTACTTTTTCAATTTGTTCTGAAGAGTAGTTTGAGCGTTGTCAGAGTACACTTGTCAGATATGGATTTGAGGCACCTCACTCTTGTAGTCTTAGCTATTCAGTTTATCTATCAAGTTTATGGGGGTCAGTTTAGTTTTTATTTTTATTTGCATATGAGTATACCTTTTGGGTTTATGGGGTCCAGATAGATTTATTTAGCTTAGATTAACTTTTTGTATGCTCCTATGCTTTTTTTTCATATCCGCTTGTATCTCTGTTTGTGTCTAGATTCTATCTTTTCATATTGTTTTTACCCTTCTTGCTCAGTTGCCCTTCGATGCCTATTGAGTACCTTTGTTTTGGTACTCATTCGACACTATGCATTATTTTCATGATGCAGGTCCTAGTTCCATCTACCAATAATGATCCTTCTGCCATATTTTGTAGCTTTTGGGTATTGATGACAAGAGTGAGCTCTTGGCATCCTGGATCAACCTATATACTTTTGTACATATATTAGTAAGTTTTTTGCTTGTGAGACAACTTTTTATGGTCCACTATTGGGACTTGTATTCGTTTATATTAGAAAGCTTTGTACTCATGACTTTCAGGTTCTAGGAGGGATTCTATTATATATAGATTTTTGTTTGCTTCTATTTTTGTTTTATTTTATTGCTAGTGTTATTTCTATCTAGTTCTACCCTAATACTCACTATTTATCATTTTTGGTACAGGTTGGCTTAGCTACTGGTGGGTTATAAAAGGTGCCCTCATAACTGAAGAAATTAGGTCGTGCCAAATTAGTATCAGATCCCTAAATCTACTGATCAAACTTGTATAGAGCTAATACCTAGTAGAATCATATAGATCGGTACGAAGACGTACGTATTCTATCTTTAGGGGGATACAAGGTGTCTTTAAAAATCCTTCTCTTTTGTATAATTTTCATGTAGCATGTGTGCTTTTAGTTTCTTGAAATCTCACTTGTTTCACAAGTTTCAGGGGATGGCTTGTACGGTATAGCGGTTGGGGTAGGGGTAGACCTCCCCGACCAGATAGGGGTGCAAGACTATCCCTAGATAGGGAGCGGGGTTCGAAGCCAGTAGTGGGCCCTCCAGTAGCTAGTGTTCTAGATTAGTCGATGGGGGCCAGGAACAACCCAACCGCCACCCAGACCAGCTATGGCTCTAAACCTTCGAGCAGCCCTCACGTAGCTTCTAACCGTGCTTGGAGGCATGCAAAAGGCACAAACACCTGCACTAGCATCATCTCCCAGTCGGCAAGGTCAGCCAGTAGTAGAGGCAGCTCAGGCTCACCCCATGATTGCAGCCGAAGCTATGTCGCTAGAGGAGAAGAAGATGCTCGGAGTGTTCCTTAGGATTTCACCTCATAGGTTTTCTGGGGCTGTGGGTGAGGATTCCTATGACTTTCTAACTACTTGACAAGAGCGGCTATATACTATAGGTTTGGTGGAGTGAGAGGAGCCAAGTTCACTGCTTATCAGCTATGTAGGTCATCTAGGTAGTGGTGGCGTACCTTCATTGAGACCATGCCAGTTGGGTCTCCTTCGGTCACTTAGAATGAGTAATCTGAGGCCTACTTTGCCCAGTTTATCATCTGCAGTTTCATATATCACCTCTAGGATCAGTTCTCTGATTATAGAAGGGCTCCATGACTATGTCAAACTATGAGGTGAGGTTTCACAAGCTCTCTCGATATGCTACTATGATTATACCTATTGAGGAGGACATATTTAATTATTTGTTTGTGTGTTGAGACTTCACCTTTGGATTGAGACGAAGTCTATGATCTCTGCGGGCCATTCCTTTCTTAATATTGTTTACCATGCGCGGACTATTGAGAAACTCTTTCATGAGGCTCAAGAGGGGAGCGACAAAAGGGCTAGAAAGGTGGGCAGCTATAGCGGGTCCCATTCAAAGAAGAGAGACTCATTTGATAGGCCCAGGAAGCAGTTTCAAAAGGGTCAGCCTGTTCGAGCCTTATTACAGGTTAAAGAGGGTGACCGGTATAGGCGGAGTGAGGTTGGCTCTAGTTAGAGTCATGGGTCCTAGTCTTGTGCTTCAAGCATGTTGTCCATTCTTTTGGGAGTCGATCATATCTATGTTTCTTTGAGTGTGGGAATCTTTAGACTAGTCCAAATATTATACCACGCATAAGTACATTTCTCCTGCTCCGCAAGAACCTCGTATAAGTATACTAGCTCAACCAGTAGCACCTCTAGTTAAGGGTCGAGATCAGGGTAAGGACCATCGTGGTGGACATCAGGGTATTCGAGGTGGTCCCCAAGAAGGTAGGTCAGATGGTAGGATAGATAGCCAGGGCAGAGGAGGACAATGCCATTTCTATGTAGCTCCAGCGAGGGTAGAGGCTAAGGCATCGGACGATGTGATCATATGTACAATTCTTTTATGTCATCAGCCCACATTGACTTTATTTGATTCGGTCTCTACCTGTGTTTATGTGTCTATTTATTATGCTTCTCGTATGGTTTGAGTTTTGAGTCTATGGCATCTTTGTTGCATGTATCTCCCCATGTGGTTGAGTCTTTAGTAATTGATCATGTGTTTCACTCTTGCTTAGTTACTATCGAGGGGTGTGACACCCGAGATAACCTTATATTTCTTGATATGCTTGACTTCGATGTGATTCTGGGCATAGACTAGTTATCCCCCTACGGTGTGGTGTTAGATTGGTTCTCTACGACTGTTAACTTAGCCATGCCTGGTATTACCTCGATAATGTCACAGGCTGGTCTAGTAGCTCACTTGTTGGAGTTATTTCTTTTATTTATTCAGGTTCAGAGGTTAGTTGCTAGAGGTGTATTTTTATGTTGCATATGTGCGGGATGTGAGTAGGGAGGTCCCTCTGGTTGAGTCAGCTCCAGTCGTTCGTGACTCTGTAGATGTGTTTTCTACCGAATTTCCTTGCCTACCCCCAGACCATGATATTGATTTGCCTATTGAGCTTGATTTGGGTACTCAACTTATTTATATTCCTCCATATCAAATGGCTCCTACAAGCTCAAAAAGCTCAGTGTTAAGCTTCAAGATCTCTTGGGTAAGGGGTTCATCAAGCCTAGTGTATCACCTTAAGGTACTCATGTTCTTTTTGTGATAAAGAAGGATGGTATGATGCACATGTGTGTTGATTATAGGCAACTGAATAAGGTGACAATGAAGAACCAGTACCACATGCCTAGGATTGATGATCTATTTGACCAGCTTCAGAGTGCTGCAGTATTTTTAAAGATTGATATGAGGTCAGGTTACCATCAACTGAAGATTAGGGCGGCATACATCCTTAAGACTGTATTAAGGACTCGGTATGGCCCCCATGAGTTCCTGGTGGTGTCTTTTGGGTTGACTAATTCCCCTGCCTCTTACATGAGCTTGATGACATGGGTGTTCAAGTTGTATCTTGATTTGTTTATCATTGTGTTCATATATGACACTCTTAAATACTTACGGAGCATGAGTGATAATGAGCAACATTATAGGATTGTGCTCTAGAGTTTGGGAGTTCAACAGCTTTATACCAAGATCTCAAATTTCTAGTCATGGCTTGAGTCTGAAGCATTCTTAGGGAACATGGTTTACAAATATAGCAGCATGCTAGATCCCACAAAGATTGAGGCTATCTATGATTGGGCTAGGCCTACATTAATTAGTAAGGTTCAGAGCTTTGTCAGATTGGCAAGCTACTGTAGATAGTTTATGGATTGCTTCTCTACTATTGCAGCACCTTTGACCCAGTTGACTCTCCTTGATGTTTGCTCTTAGAAGTCAGAGGAGTGTAATTTGAGCTTTCAAAAGCTCAGGAAGTTGCTGACTATTGCTCCCATATTGACTCTTCTAGTTGAGGGAAAGGGTAGCATGATATATTCAGATACATTCGGCGTTGGTTTTCATTTTGTTTTGATATAGAGGGGCCGAGTTATTACTTATGGGTTGAGGTAGCTTAAGCTTCATGAGTGCAACAATCCAACTCATGACTTGCAGTTTGCTGCGTTAGTTTTTGCGCTTAAAATCTGGAAGCATAATATGTAAGGAGTTCATTGTGAGATCTATACTAATCACGAGATCCTTTTGTATATTATGAGCCAGAGGGACCATAATTCAACGCAGCGTCACTGGATTGAACTTTTAAAGGATATGACCTCTCTATTCTCTATCATCTGAGCAAGGCAAATGTGGGTAGTCTAGCCTTCTTATTTAGCATGGAGCGACCTTCAGTGTTTGACATCTACTCTTTAGCTTATCAGATGATTTGGTTGGATATTTCAGATTCTATGCGTGTCTTTGCCTATGTGGGAGTTCAGTCTTCTTTGCCTGATCAGATATTTAACCATCATTTTAAGGATAAGGCCTTGGTGGCACTTTGAGATTGAGCGTTAGTGGGTAATGTCGGTTAAGCTACCTTAGACTTAGATTGGGTTTTGAGATTTGTAGAGTGTATTTTTATTCTGAGAGTTGAGGATTTAATGCAGCTGATACTTTGTGAGGCCAATAATTCTAAATAATCCATCCATCTAGACACCGCGAAGATATATCATGACCTTAGGCAGCATTACTGGTTGGGAGGCATAAGGAGAGATATTGCAGACTATGTGCCTCGTTGACTGGGTTACCACTTGGTGAAGACCGAGCATTTGAGATCTATTTGTGAGTTTCAGAGATTACTCATTCCAGAGTGGAAGTGGGATTGCATCACTATGGACTTTGTGGCAGACATACCTCGGACTCCTAGAGGTGTTAACAACATTTGGGTCATCATTGATCGATTGACCAAGTCAGCACACTTCCTCTTGTTTAGTCTTTATTCAGTGCCGAGAGGATGGCCCGTATCTACATTCAAAGGGTAGTTTGTCTTCACGGTGTATCGGTCTTTATTATATCAGATCAGGTGCTTAGTTCACTTATAGATTTTAGAGGATCTTTAGAAGGAGTTCGACACTTGATTTGACTTTAGCATAGTTTTCCACCTGTAGATTGATAGCCAGTCATAGAGTACTATTCAGGTTCTTCAGTACATGTTGTGGGCTTGTGTTTAGAAATTTGGAGGTTAGTCGGACTAGTTCTTACCTTTGGCAGAGTTTGCATAGAACAATAACAACCACTCTAGCATTCAAATGGTCCCGTTTGAGGCCTTATATGGTAGGTGTTGTCACTCTCTGGTTGGTTGGTTTGAATCCACACAACCTAGACCATGTGGTACATACTTGATTCAGGAGGCTTTGGACTAGGTGAGGGTTATTTAGGGCATGCTTTGGACAGCACAGACTACGCACATGACTTATGTTGATTGTAGGCCCGACCTTTGCATTTTTTAGTTGGTGATAGAGTCTTCCTCCATGTGTCACCCATGAAGGGCGTGATGATATTTGGGAGGTGGGGCAAGCTTAACCCCAGGTATATTGGGCCTTTTAAGATCCTCTAGACATTTGGTGAGGTTATATATGAGTTTTCTCTACCTCCAATATTCTCAACTATCTACCCAATCATCCATGTTTTGATGTTGCACCGGTATTTTCCTGATGAGTCTCATGTGTTTTGGTATGAAGCAGCATAGTTGGATCACCGTCTGACCATCGTAGAGGAGCCAATATCCATTCTAGCTAGAGATGTGTTGCAGTTCTGTTCGAGAGACAATTATGTGGTTAAGATCCATTGGAGGCATCATCCATCTAAGCTATACTTGGGAGACCGAGCATTATATGCGGGAGTTGTTTCCTTGCTTGTTTGAGCCTTCAGCTACTTCTTGACTCTTACTTTCAAAGAGGAAAGTCATTTTTGCAGTAGATGTTGTAATGACCTCTACGACATTTCTCTGTTTGTGTCTTTTGTTAATCGTTTAGAGCATTCCTTTAGCGACCCCAAGTCATTTATGACTTGTTGGGCCTGACAGTTTGGTCAGTTGGTAGATCATTTAGTTTTTATGAGAGTTTTACAGTTTGGAGCTTTTTGAACTTTAAATGGTCAGTTTTGATCAAAATTTCAAGAAGATAACCTCATAATCCAATTCTAATGATTCAATTAGCTATCGTAAGGGTCATTTTAGGCTAGTAGCATGGTTTACATGACTCTTGAGGATTTTAGTGTGAGTCTATGTGATTAGGCGCATAAACTTTCAAGTCAAGGCCTAAGTTTGACTTTAGCCAACATTTAGAGTATATAGGCTCGAAAGAGAATTCCCTCTGCACGGTTAGATCTAGAATTTTGAGTTCGGCCTAGAACGACCCTTCGTTTTCATACCGAAGTTTCTAGGCTAATTCTAAGCCCTTGTGAATTTTTGCTTAAACAAAAATTGGGGTGGGACCCATTTTTTGCTAAGATGATCTTGTATGGGAATTTCTACTGCTCTGTTGAGTCCGAAATATTGATTTTTGTATGGTTGCATATCTCACTTGCATTGTGAAATATTCTATGTACTTGGTTGCTGTGATTTGGATAATTCTAGTGTTGTGATTGGTCTATAATCCCGAGACCGTGAAATCCATAATCTTGAACTTGTTTTATTAAAGTAATGCCTTGAACAAAGAAGGCTTAATGAAATATTGTTAATGAAGTGAAATAGGTGATAACAAATAATATTAACGATATATTTGTATTGGGTGCCACGAGCCGGCGTGATATTATTGGATAGGGGGTCACGTTCTGACACGATATTATTGGATTGGGTGTCACGTTCCAGCACGATAACATTAAAGGAAAACATATATAAACAACATAATATACTCAATCTCAAAGAACTCAATTCCCAAAATAGCTTGGTGTGGAGGCATGAGTCCTTATGTGTGATCTTAATATTGTTGATTGCTTATGTACTTACTTTAGTGTTGTTGTCACTGGTTCATGTTGTTTGTTGCTTGTCACGTATTAAGTGTCATAGTTGATTTTATACTATTATACATTGCATATTAGTTTCTATTTTAAGTTGGCCGATGATATCTATTCAGTACATGTTCCCTGTACTAACCCCTACTTGTGTTTTCTTCATTTTCTTTTGTGGAGTAAAGCAAGTGTACCATCGACTTCGACTCACCCTCAGCTCTAGGCAGTCTCCAGTTCATCAGATTTTAGGGTGAGCTACTCTTTCTAGCTCGTGCTGGACTCTCTCTATCATGGCATGATGTCCTTGAAATACGGACGTAGACTATCCTAATTATTTATTTTGGTGTCTTAAATAATCTTAGACTTGGTATTTTGGGAATAGATGTCCTTTTGTGATGAATTTTAGGTTTTGGGGATAATATGTAATACACTCTAGAGATTTCTTTTATTGAAACTTTAATAAGTCTTTAATAAATTTTGAGCTTCCACATTTTGGTTGTTTTCCGTAAGTTGAACAATTGATATAAGTTGGGGTTGAATTCGTTGTTTTTCCCACTTAGGAGGTTAAGTGTGGATGCCACTCATGATTTGTTTTGGGTCGTGACACACGGAGCTTCAAACGAATCCCTGGCACCCTATTGGAGAATTCATAGTTTAAGCAAACTAGCTGAAGTGTTGATATCTGGAGCCGTCTTTTAGATACCACTAATATGACTTTTAGAAACCAGAAATAGCCTTTTAACATCCAGATTTCTGTTATGTTTATAGCAAATTTCCAGCGTTAGCCCTTATTTTGAAATGGTGGCTACTCACTCGTTTCAACTCTGATTGATGTGATTCAAAGTCGAGTGTCATTGTGGAGGTTGTGCCTACATGTGTGGCTAACTGGAACGTGTTAAGGAACCTTTGTTTCATGCTAATTGGTGTTTTTGCTGGCAGTCTTGGATCTTTTCTTAGCTTTAATTATGATATTTTGCATGAGCTGATTGCTTGTTGTTTCGAGCCCCAAAATTGTGTTCCAATACGAAACAGAAGTTTGTGTACTGTTTTAGACTTTTTGACAAAGTCAAATCCAGAAATTCAGGTCCGGGTCCTAAATTCCTGTTTGACTCCACAATTAGTGTATTTTCATTGTAAGTGTTTTTGTGTTTAAATGACTGTACTGACATTGTGATCCTATTTTTGATAGTGTGGAAGAGTTCGAAAGCCGTTTGGAAAGGATAAGCTCAGGCCTTTTGACTTAGAGCATGCACACTCAGTCTTAGTCTAAGATAGACAAGTGTTTCCTTAGACTCACTAGCCTTATAGCCTTGATTTCATCTCTGACATTGTTTCGGACAGACTAGATCCTTATAGAATGGAGTAGAAGACTTGAGTCTGATAGTATGAGCCTTAGTTTAGGGGTTTACACAGCTTTGTAGACCTTTTGTCTTCTCTCCTAATCTCTACGACTTTGATGTGTTGTCGGAGGTTTGTGCTTTCGCGGCGACTTGAGATTGGGTTTTTCTAGGCTTGGAGCCTCCTATTGATACTTGTGGGTGGAAGTCCATCCATGATCACTTATCCCGGATATTGGAATCCTTTTCAGAGTCAACACGCCACTTGTCACTTTTGCTAGCTAGGCTGAAATTTAACTGGATATTGTGATTATTTCCACTTCTAGGCTGATGTTTACAATTCAAGGTCGTTATCTCTAATTTAAGGTTGTTATTTATGGTTCGAGGCTACTATATCAAGTCTAAGACTGATTCTTTACTTTTTGAGGTTGTTACCTCTAGTTAGGATCAATCACTTAGAGTTCGAGGTCAGAGTACACTTATAGGATCTGGATTTGAGGCACCATACTTTTGTAGTCTTAGCTATTCAGTGTATCTGTTGGGTTTATGGGGTCCATTTGAGTTTTATTTTAACTTGGGCATGAGTGTACCTTTTGGGCGTGTGGAGGTCACTTAAGTTTAGTTTAGTTGTATTTAGATTTACTTTCGATATGGTCATGTGCTTTTCTTCATATCTTCTTGGACCTCTGTTTCTGTGTAGATTCTATCTTTTTTTAATATTGTTTTTAGCCTTCTTCTTAGTTGGCATTATATGCCTACTGAGTACCTTTGTTTTGGTACTCATGCTACACTCTGCATCTTTTTTGTGATGCAGGTCCTAGTACCAACTTCCAGCGATGATCATTTGTGCCATCTTTTGTAGCTTTTGGGGATCAGAGATGAGTGTGAGCACTTGGCATCCTAAATCATCCTATTTCCTTCTATATATATGCTTAGCTAGTCTTTTGACTTTGAGACAGCTTGTTGTGGTCCACTTTTGGGACTAGTATTTGTTCATATTAAATAGTTCTGTACTCGTGACTTTCAAGTTCCGAGAGGGATTTTGTTATATATAGATTTTAGTTTGCTTCCGTTTTTTATTGCTAGTGTTATTTTTGCTTATTTCTAACCTTATACTACAGGTTGACGTACCTACTGGTGGGTTATGTAACTATCATCATGAATCAAGAAATCGGGTCATGACAATTATATATGATGATGATATGATATAATGATATGATATGATGATTTACCCCTATATTAAATGAAAAAGTTGTAAGAATCTAATTAATTAAATATTATATAGTAATCATAACATATAATTACACTATATTAGTATTGATATTAGTATAATTGTATGATTAGTATTAGTAAATATAATAACCCTTCAGGTCATTTGCTCTTTATTTCACTATTTTTGGTGTTAAGACCTTTCTTATAGCGATCTAAGCCATTTGTAACTTGTTGAGACTAACAATTCGGTCACCTGGTTGTATGTTTTGTTTTTTAATAGGTTTTTGTGTTTTAGAGATTTTAACACATGAACAATTGACTATGGTGAAAACTTGAGTTAGAAGACCTTAGACTGTAATTATGACATTTTTGTTAGCTCTGCAACGTTCAGTTTTGTCTAAACGGACATTTTGTTCCGATCTCATGGCTCTGCCCTTATAGCCACTTTATCGATTTTGTCTTAAACTGGAATTTGGTTGTGGGACCCACTTACTTTCAAGGCCACCTCAATTGAAACTTTTGACATCTATGTTGAGTAAAAATAACATCAAATTTTATGGTGTAGCACAATTCATTTGCATATATGGGATACCAAAGAAATCCTAAGCACCCCTTCAAGGATTTTAGGACTTGTAGAATCAACTGATGTTGCATGAGCTGATGCAACACCCTTTTCTTCTTCATGTTTGTGTGCCTCAGGCCCCGGTTACGATTGTCAGTGATTTTGGCTCAATGTTTGTGAACGTAGTGTTGCATTTGCATAGACCAATGGGGTTAGTCATCACGTTCATAGGCCTTGAGACACATTCGTGAAGGTCAGTGTGGCTAACCCTTCACATTCACAGGCTCTAAATCACTTTCACAAAGCTTTAGGGGCTTGACTTTTTGCAATACTGGAATGGGTCCCACATTTGCGAAGGTCATTTGACTAGTGCTATAATGCAATACCAGACCGTTTTCAGCTTAGTTTCAATTATAAAGAACTTGATTTCTCAAGCTAGGGAAGTCCAAATTGAGTGATTTAAGTTGCTAATTGCTGAGAATTATCGAGGCATCATGTGGGGTAATTGGAAATGTGTGGGGGACTCATCTAGGAGTTAAATGCTTATCCCAAACCTCCCTTGGTAGACGTTAATGGTATTTTTCTTGTTCATTTTAATGCATGTGTTGTTTAGAGTTGTTTTAAGGCTAGGATTGTGTCTTTTTGGGTAAAAATTACTGGAGCTAATTAGGACCAATTGACAGAGTCAATTTTGGGATTTTTTGCTAAAGTTCCACAATTCCATTTTGACTCATTTTGTGTCCGGCTTTAGTTTTTTTATTTTGTGTCAAAACATGTGTATTGACATTGTAATTGGTTATTTGATAGCCTTGTAGCAATCGGAGGCCGTTTGGAAGGAAAAAGCTAGGGAATTATGATTTTGGAGTGTGTAGTATTAGCCTTGAGGTAGGCTACGACCTATAGGTCATTAGATTGAGCATGTACTTATAAATTCATGTTATTTAGCTAGTTTTGGGTTGGGTTGTAGTTTATATCATGTTTAATAGTAGAAATTCATGCCTTAGCCTTATTTTTGTTTTTCAGGGGAATTGAGCATGTCTAATTTGGTTGTGTTGATTGTATTTTGCCTTGTTTTTTCCATATTGTCGTTTATATTGTTAATTTTAGCTTTTTCTTGGACTTAGCCTAGGTATAGTATAGTGATATCCTTAGACTTATGTTTTGGAGCCAATAGGCATTAGAGATTCTCTAACGTCGCTTTAGACAACTTAGCTCCCTATAGATTGATATAGCATCCTTGATTTAGATAGTATTATTAGGTGACTAGTTCATCAACAATTTCACTAATGATATTACTTGGGTGTGTTCATTGGTGATTTTGAGCCTTGAAGGCTATGTTAGATTAGGTTTTGGGGAGTGAGTCCCTGGTTGCTCCGAAGATGATTTTGCTCTATAATGTGGTTGTGAATAAGGAAGAGCGAAGGATTTTTAAACATTTGGAGTTCTTTATTCATGGATCGAGGTCTGTACTCATGATTACTAGCCGTAGTTTGAGGTCTGTGTGCATGATTATCATCTTTGGTTCATGGCCAATGTGTATCCGTACTAGCCATCACTTCTATAAGTTAGATTTGAGTTATGATGTGGTAACTCATTTGGGTTCTTCGGCTTTCATTTACTATGCTTCGAGTCTTTTAAGGGTTGTTGAAGTTCTGGAATATCTCTTAACTTAGCTTGCCAAATTCTTAGCTCTTTTGTACACTTATTGAGCATATGGGGTCCGTTTGGGTTATTTACTTTCCATTGCGCACGAGTGTACCTTTTGTGATTATAGGGGTCTATTCAATTTAGTTACCTGGTTAATTTACATTTTTTCTTTCCTCAGCTCATGTGTTATATTGTTAGGTTTTCTGTTACTATTTCATCATGTGACTTTTAGATACTTACTTTCTCACTTTTCATATTTTCTTTACTTTCCAAGCTCATTCGGCTTATGATACTTATGGGTACCTATTGTTTTGGTACTCATACTACACTCTGCATGTATCTCTTTATGAAGATCCTAGCACCAGCCGTGAAGATATTTGGTTTTAAGGATGAGCTAATGGCTTCTTAGTTCAACAATTCTCTTTTTGTATATAGTTTTTGGATTATCTTCTGTATACGAGACAACTCTATACTTTTGGGAGTTGTACGCTCTTTTAGTACCGGAGTACTTGCTCCTACCAAGTTGTGGAATTGGATCTATTTTTTGGTTTGTACATATTGTTGTTTTCTCCTTTTTTGTTGTTTCTCCTTTGAATTTCTCTTTATTCCTTGTGGGTTGTTGTTTCTACCTAGTATTCATGTTACTTGTTTTTCTGGGATATAGGTTGGCTTACCTTATGGTGGATTATGGTAGGTGCCTCCATGAATTGAGTTTTAAGATCATAACAAAATTGGTATCAAAGGCCCAGGTTTGATGGTGTCATTAGCACAAAGCTAATGTTTAGTAGAGTCTTGTGGATCACTATAGATACGTATGTACCCTATCTTCAGGAGGCAACATGAAATCTTTAGGTGGATTCTTTCTTCTGATTCATTAACGTGTGCTTAGATGTTTTAATTGGGTTCTGGAATCTTACTCGTTTCACTCTTGTGTAGGATGGTACGTATGTGCGGCTCAGCGGCTGATGCACCAAGGCCAGTAGGTAGAGCCCCAGTTAGGGGCAAAGGATGACCCCGAGGTTATGCGAGGGCTGCAACACTAACCAGAGATCGAGGTAGAGAGGAGACTCTGAAGCTATTGGTGGAGCCTTAGGCATTTCATATTCCTCCACAGAGGGTGGAGCTGAGACTAGCCCGACTACCACCCGGACCAGCTAAGGCACCAAATTTATATATCGTTATCTCTCACTTACTTGTCGTGCTAAGGGGCATGCAACAGTCACCAGCTACAGCTATGCCACCAGTGCAGGTTCATCAGGTAGCAGCGACTCCTCAGGTTGAGGTACGAACAGCACCCATCATCGCCCACCCAATCATCGCAACAGAAGAAATGTCATTAGAGGAGCAGAAGATGATTTGGGTATTCTTGAGACTTTCTCCTACGAGAATTTCTTGGGCTATTGATTAATGTTTCAAGTACACCTCATCCGATTCTAGGGGTAAACGATCGTTAACTAGTATAAAACCCAACGAAGAGTTGGAGTCGAACCCACAGGGAATGGTACGTGTCTAAATTCAGTTATGAAGTTATAAAGTGGCCTATTTGGTTATAGGAATAGAATTTATCGAAAAAAACATGTAAACAAGTCTAAGGGGATGACAACGAATGTCAGATAGGGGGTTTGGATTGTCAATTATCAGCTACAACAGAATCAAACATGAAGGAAATAACAATATAGAGAAGAGTTCTTGGGATTTGATCGATTATAGGCAAATTTCACTATATAGGTAATTGAAACTATTAATAAATAGCTAAATATCAGTGGGTAGGCTAAACTATAAGTAAAATAGTTTTCTCTCGAACAACTATCACGATTCAAGTGATTTCTTTCGAACATCAACAAGCTTAGCAAATAAGAACAGCCCACACCTTAATTCATCTACTCTGTCGAGCTAGATAGGTATATAGAATCGAGATTAGGATTTACTCTTTCAAGCTAAACCCATATCAATCCCAATAACTACAATCGTCAATTAAAAGCTTTGATTCTAAAACCTCTTTTTCAAGCAGCCCCAGAACTCTAAGTTCGAATTGCATTAGCAACTACAATTCTTAGTTTAAAACACAACTATCAATTAAACCCACTTTAATTAAGCATTTAAATCAATAATAATCAATACTCATAAGCTAATTCAGCCCATAATCACATGATCACACCCCAAGAATTGGGGTTTAGCTAAACATTATAAAAAGGTAAAAACAATTACTAACTCGATTGGCCATCTGCTAGGTAATAGTCTCCAAGTCTTTACAATGTTCCAAAATGGTAAAATTCAAAAACCCAATTCCAAATCCTCACATTTGAGCTTCAAAAGCTTCAAAGTCTACAATTGAACTCAAAGACTAAGACAAAAACTCTAACAATAGAATGGGAACTTGAATCACTGGAAGAGAACTCCTCAAACTTCATTTAAAATTCCAATCAATAGTTGCCCAAGATTTATCCTGAAAGTCCATTTGACGGAATAAGTCGCGCCTCGCCGAGTAGTTCAGCGATCCGCCCTTTGTCGTCGTGGAGTCGTTCGGCGATACGCCGAGTGTCCATTTTTTGTCTCCAACTTGGTTTTTCCCTAGGACTGGCACGCTGGAACTTTGGGCGAGCTAAAGATCCACTCTGCGGTTCGCTGAGTGGTCTTGGCGATAACCAGGATCGCTTTTCTTCACTTCTTCAGCTTGTCTGCTCCTCTTTGCCCAGTAGTGTGCTTGCCTTGCTCCTTAGCCTTCAATGCTGCAAATCAACACTTTAACATCAGTTTAGAGCATAGATTAGGCATTTGAGGACACTAAAACTATCAAAACAAAGCCCTAAATGAGTCCAAATCTCAGACTCATCAACACCCCCTACTTAAACTTTTGCTTGTCCTCAAGTATAACTCGAGATCAATCAGTTCAATAAGGATGTCTACAAACAGTGTTGCATAAGTCGCAACATAAATGCACACAACGAGGTTCAAACTACTCATACGATGATCAATTGTGCACTCAAAGTTTCAAATTGTGACTCACCATCATCAAGTGTACTCAAGCTCATAATGATTGCTTTAAATACAAGTCCAAGCTCAATAAAGGTATTCAAATGCCCTCACAACAAAGATGATTGTGTATTCACAGAAAATCTCTCAATAATTTAAAGTCTCGGAATCAAATACAAATCTGACACTCACAAATATGAACACATACATGATTCCACCCATAGGCTTGCCCTTATTTTCCAATCAACATTCATTTTAGCTCACTCAAGATCACAAAGGTCTTTTAAGGCTTGTAATGGGGCTGAGTGTAAAGGTATGGTCATTTAGGCTTAGTGGCTTCTACCTTCATGAAGTGTGGCCTGAAAATCACTCTTTCTCTTTCACATTCAAAAATGTTCAAACTCCACCCCATTATTCAACTAAAAATGAATCACCAGATACCTCATTATTCTTCACTTTTTTCACACATGTTATTTCACAACATTTTCTCTTTTTCAGTCTTTTTCTTTTGTTTCTTCTTTTTGTTTTATTTTCCCTTTTTTTTATATGGAGGGATTCCATCTTTTTCAAAATAATCCATCAAAAAAGGGGGGGGGGGGATTTTTCACACTACTTGACTTTCCTTCCATTTCACCACACCCCCAACTTAGGATTTTGTTCTAAGTTAGCTATTCAAATGAACCAATACTTCATGAAGGTTATGGGTGATGGGATAACAAGGTTAAAGTTGTTCAAGTTTCTTCCAAGAAAAGGATAGGCTCAAAAGGTGCCAAGCAAGGTTCACATCTGACAAGGTTGGCCACAAAGAGGTATATTGCCAAATTGGCTCACTCTTCAAATTTTTTGCCTAAGATCATTTCAATTGCTCGCTTCACCCAATCAAGCCTTATACTCACTATTCCACTCCTGCGGAGCAATTTCACTTTAATCAAAAAATTTGAGTTTAAGATTAAAAGTGAAACTTTCAATAGGAAGAGTTTTATCCTAGTGAATCTACTAACAATTCAAATTAGCCGAACGAGTGAATTTCAATATCAAAATAATTATTCTTATTGTTACAATTGGTTTTTTTTACATGAGCCAACTTGTGGTCAGATGTTCATCTAGTACGGGAGTCAAGAATTTCACAAAGAATGTCTAGAAATTGCACCACAAAAACTCTTTTTTTAAAAGGGGGGAAAAGTTACTGGTGAGTTTGAACACACAAGAACCGGGGAAAATTCTAGGTGTCATCACGCACAATGTTCAAGGTAGCCTCACCACACAAGGCATTCATATGTTTATCAAACAAGACTCCACACTTTCTAGCTAGCGTGTAATGTTCATCACAAGACACTCATTCGACAATCGGCTAGTCACAATGAGATGCTAAAAGTTCGCATATTGCCTATGTAACTTAGTTTGTCTCATCGTAGACGCACATTCATTTCATTCAATTAAAAGCAATATTCAAGTCACCGGTATTGAGCTCAACCTACACTTAGATTTGCAATAGAACATCCACAATCACACACACAAGAGGTGGTAAAAAATTAAAATTTGGTTCAAAAACCATTTTCTATCAAAACAATGGGCCACACAACAACCACTCTAACACCCCAGAAATTTTTAAGAACTAAGACTCGGATTATCCTTCATTGTGAGTAGCATTTTACCGAGGAATTTAAAATTTCTGGAGTGTTAAGGTCATTAGATGTAGCACCTCTAGTTCCGAGAGAACTAGAGAGAAATCATTCAAGTTCTTCCTAAGTTCTTCTATGTTTTAGGTCAACTTCACACGACCATAACCTTTAGTACATGATGATTTAGGTGGCCCATAAATAATTAAATGAAAAGTCTTTGAATTATCTTTCCAACGCCACCAAGTTTGCTAAGTTTTGAGCTCGAATGAGTGATATATGCCCTTTTGAAGTCAGGCTGTCCAGTTAAGGAAAGTTGCCCGAAAATAGTAAGGGTATTATAGTCTTTTCCATACCCAATAAGATTTAATTCGTTTTTAGTAAGGATTTACGGGTCTAATCTGATTAGGTTCAGTGTTATAATCCTAATATATGCCTAGGGTTTTAGTTGAGAGTTCAAGTAGAGAAAAGAGGAGAGGAGCGTTCATCGAGGTTCTTGAGTTTTGTTGCAGATTTTCGCCATGGGTTTAATCCCTAAGAGGTATGTAAGTTTTCATAGTGTTGGGTTCGTTCGCCCACACTCCTATCATGACTTTCTTTTACGAATTTCATCCATAAGTTTGAGTATGTTGAGTTTTAGATGAGTTCTAGATAAGTGTTCTTGAAGTTCATTCTAAATATTGTTTTGTAGGGGTTTAGATGAATTCTTGAGATGAAAGTTAGTGATTTGAGGGTTTTTTTGAGTGGATTAGAATTACTTATGTTGAGTAATCAAATCCAAGTGATTGGGGAAGAAACTGTTCGATTCTAGTCGAGTTAGAGTGAGAAAATGAGCAAAGCAATTCGTTAGGTTTTCTGTGTTGGGGCCTGGCGCCCTGCGCTAGCCAGTGTACCACAAATCCTATTCTGTAGTTTAGGGGCTGGAGCCCCGTGCCACTCAGTGCGCCAGGGTCGCCTGCCCCATCCAGTTTGCAGTCGGTTGCTCCATTTGAGATCTTTCAAAGTGTACCTTCACTCCCTTTTGATTCTAATTACTATAAACTACTTCTAAACACTAGAAATCACTCATAACATGAATCATAACCTTGAATTCACAATTTAAATTCAAGGTAGAATTAAGATTTAAGTTTTGAGAGTTTTTCCGATCATTTTGACAAAGTCCTTTTGAATATTTTTGAGGAGTCTTCTACTACTTCTAATAACTTGTCTCAAGACATGAGCAAGTTAGTATGTGAATGAGGATAAGGTATTCATGAGTCTACTTTGTCATCACGAGATCCTTCATATCATGAACCATAACTCATGAATTCATAATTCAAATTCGAGAGAGAGTTAATAGTAGAGTTCAAGAAAATCTTTGAGTTCAATTGTGAATCCTTTGAGATCAACTTCCAATTTGAACTAAGTTTTGAGGAAGTAAGTATGATAATAAGAAGAGTTGTATACATGAGTTCCATAATTTTCTTTAGACCCTTGAGTCGAGTCGTTCGTGCTCATAAATTTCACATGAACTCCATACATTGAGTGTCTTCGAGAGGAGTAGCATCTTCGAGTTCTAAGTCTTTTAGCATTGAGTTCCTAATCATTTTGAGATTATATTCCTACTTATGGGACTACTACATGTTACCCATGAAGCCCTTGAGTTGAGTTGTTCATGCCCATAATTCCGCATGAAACCTATGACTCGAGCAGTCTAGAGAGTTGTTAGAGTCTTTTCAAGAAATCTTTTACAAATGCTTTAAACTTGATTTAAGATTTGAGCTTTGAGTTGAGTAAGAGTAACAAATGAAGTTCTTTTTCTTCAAAAGAATATATGGGAACTGAGTATTCCCAAAGAGTAAATGTTTTCACATTTAAGCAAGAGAGGAAACACCGATTTCCAAGAGAGCCTTTGAGCTAGTTTTTTAGTTATTATCTCAAACCATAGAAAAGGTTATGTTTTTAAACAAATGAGCTAGTTACATTTTGGGAGAAGTATTGAGCACCAATTTAGGGACGAGCGTGAGTTTAGATAATTCATAGTCTCCATAAACCATGTAGCCAGCATGAGTAGAAAAGGGTCATACTTTTTAGATGATTCCTTAGTGCTTTTTAGCTTAGACTAGTGGATCCACTTAGTAGTTAGGTTCTATACCCCGGCAAGGTATAGGACGGCCCTGGCAGTGTGAGGGAAGACGATGTATCATCACATAGCTCATAGTGATGTTTGTCGGTTAGAGAAACTCTCACAGAGATATTTTGTATTCTTATATACACAGAGTTTATTTTGTATTTTCATATACAAACAGAGTTTATTTTGTATCCTTGCATACAAACTGAGTATATTGTATTCTTAAATACATTGAGCTTTTTTCTACTGTTTTAAAAGTTTTCCATAGATTGCATCTCTTATAGTTGTTTTATATTGAGTTGAGTATCCAGAGATAAGTATCCAGAGTTTGAGTACCCAGAGTCGAGTGTCCTATTATTGAGTTGAGCCTTATTTCACTGAGTTGAATATCTTATTATTGAGTTGAATATCTTATTATTGAGTTGAGTCTTGTTTCACTCAGTTGAATATCCTATTATTGAGTTGAGCCTTATTTCACTGACTTGAATATCCTATTATTGAGTTGATCCTTATTTCACAGAGTTGAATATCTTACCATTGAGTTGAGCCCTATTTTCTCTGAGTTGAGTTGAACTATGTTTCTTTGAGTTGGGTTGAGTTGAGTTGAGTAAGTTGAGAAGAGGTAAGTATTTTTATTTCCCATCAATTCAAGCTTATGTTTATGCTTTAGAATTCCCCTTACATGCTCATTCATTCCATGTACTGAGCCATTTGGCCTGCATCATTTCATGATGCAGATACATGTACTCAGGATCATCAACAGGCGTTTCGTTGATACCACATGCAGTTCGAGTTAGCTATGGTGAGCCTCCTTGCTTCCGTAGGGTTCCACTTATACTTTCGGTTATATCAGTTGTTAGGATGTCGTGGGTCTTGTCCCGACTTCCTTCTTTGTCATTTTGATGCTTCATACATAGACAATAGAGTTTCAAATTTTTGTTCATTTATTTTGTTAAATGTTTTAAAGACTTAAGTTGCCTATTTTATAGAGAGTTAAATATATTATTCTATTCAGTTTTTAAGCGTTGTATGCTTGAGTTAGTCTTCCGCTTATATTCAGACAGGATAAGGGTTCACTTGGGGACTAACAATGGTTCTTGAGTGCTGGCCACATCCAGGGTGTAGGCTCGGGTCGTGACAAACTTGGTATCAAATAATAGAGTTCAAGTGTCCTAGGGTGTCTATGAAGCCGTGTCAGTAGGGTCTTGTCTATATGTTTTAGAACCCCACTTCTATAAATGAGGGACTACAGGTATTTAAGAAAAGTTTTTGTTCTTTCATACTCTTAATCGTGCAATAGAGCTATGTCATAGAGATTTATTCATACTCGTGCATTTCTCAAGTTCATTCATTCGAATACCCCTCATAATAAAGGTGGTTGAAAAAGTAAAGCCGAAGATCCTTATGGATGAATTATTCTTGAGCAAGTCATGAAATTCCAGATGGGTTTGAGAGAAGCCCATAAGTTAGTTAAGTGTTGAGTTTTAGAGGAATGCACCCATAATTATATGAATCATGCATTCGATCTAAAAGCGAGTTGTACTCTTTTCATTAAGCCTTGTTTCACCTGAGATCCTTATGAGGACGTATGTTTAGAGCTTGGGTAATATTTTCACCCCAAAAGGTAGCATGAGTTACAAGATCATAAGCAGCAGTAGTGAAAGATCCCAGAGTTAGAGAAAGTATGTAAAGGTTTAGTAATCCAAGAAAGGGAGATAATGATGAGGCAAGCTATGTTATTCTAGTCATGCACCTAGTCAGTTATAAGTGATGAGTTCATTTATGAGTCAAGTAAGGAATAGTAAGGTTGTAGAAGAGTTCGTGACAAGAGGAATAGTTATTAGTCAATATGAGTTAGAGTTTATTTTAACCAAAATAGAGTTGATGTCGATGTGTCATCGTGTTAGAGGAGGAGAAATATATGTGTGGAATAAGATAGCAGAGTATTCATGATGTGATAGACCCAAGCTAGGCTTATGAACTTTAAAGGGGGAAGCACCATAGTATTCAGAGGATGATAGAACTATTTGAGAGATAATGCGCCGTAAGTGAGTAAATAGTATTTAAGTTGTGAAGTGGAATGTGATGGTGATTTGTGAGTATATAGACTAAGAGGTAAGGATTGACTACTTGTCATAACGTCCTAGGGGACGAGTGTTTCTAAATTTGTATCTAAGTAGTTGTAAGTTAGTATGGTAAGGGACCAATCATATTGATATTCAGGTTTAGTAATAATCATTAAGCTTGAATTTGAGATGAGTGTCATGATCAAAAGAATGGCAACATGATGGTGATGATGTTAGTCTTGAGATTTGATCTAGAAGACTTGACATAGAGTAGCTGAGGAATTGAGGTGATTAGCTGCAATAGATATGAGTCGTACAAGTGAAAGACCCTAACTTTTAGACAAAGGACAGTGAAGTGTGGCTAAGTCACAAAAGTAATAAGAGCATTAAGAGGTGTACCGAGAGGGTATGTAATCAGCAGGGGTTAACATAAACACCTTAGAAAGAGGTCTTAGTACCTGCTTATGGATAGTTCGGTAGTCATGAGATAAATTTCTCCCGAGTGTTAGAGTAAAAGAGGGTGTAGACCCGTTAGAAATTATGGTATAGGTCCATAGCTTTCAAGTGTCGGCTTTAGATCTAAGGGGGAGTTGACAGGATAAGAAATCAAGTCAAGTGTTTGAGAATAAGGTAGTAATGGGTTCCAAAGAGTATGGGAGATATCTTTTTAGAGGTCCTTTTAGTAATCGAGTGATGTTAGAAAGAGAAGGTTAATGATCCTATCGTGATAATGATGGTGTGATAGTTCCGTCTAAGGTTATAAATGATGAGCATAAGGTTTTACTACGAGAGATAGCTAAATTATCGCCCTTAGTTGGTTCTGAATAGTAATGCCGGCAATTCTAGTTGTTATGGCAAAGATGATAAGAGTAATCCCATTCCATACCCAGTCCAGCCATCATTCGAGGACAAATGATCCCAAGGAGGAGATATTGTAACACCCGAGAAACTTTTAAGAGCTAAGACTCAAATTATCCTTCGTTGTGAGTAGGATTTTACCGAGGAATTTTAAATTACTTGAGTTTTAAGGTTACTAGATGTAGCACCTTCAATTCCAAGAGAACTAGAGAGAAATCATTCAAGTCATTCCTAAGTTCTTCTAAGTTTTGGGTCAACTTCAAATGACCATAACCTTCAGTACATGATGATTTAGGTGTCCCATAATTAATCAAATGATAGGTCTTTGAATTATCTTTCCAACGTCGCCGAGTTTTTGTAGTTTCGAGGTCGGATGAGTGAGATATGCCCTTCTGAAATCAAGCTATCCAGTTAAGGAAAGTTACCCGAAAATAGTAAGGGGTATTTTAGTCTTTTCCTTACCCAATTAGATTTAATTCATTTTTAGTAATGTTTTAGGTTTCTAATCTGATTAGGTTCAGTTTTATAATCCTAATATACGCCTACGGTTTTAATTGAGAGTTCAAGAAGAGAAAAAAAGAGAAAAGAGGAGAGGATCAAAGCGTTCGTCGAGGTTCTTGAGTTTTGTTGCGGATTTTTGCCTTGGGTTTAATCCCTAAGAGGTATGTAAGTTTTCATTGTGTTGGGTTCGTTCACCCACATGCCAATCATAAGTTTCTTTTACGAATTTCATCCATAAGTTTGAGTATGTTGAGTTCTTGATGAGCTCTTGATAAATGTTCTTGAAGTTCATTCTAAATCTTGTTTTGTTGGGGTTTTGATGAATTCTTGAGATGAAAGTTAGTGATTTGAGGGTTTTTTTGAGTGGATTAGAATGTAATTATGTTGAGTAATCGAATCCAAGTGATTGGGGAAGAAACTGTTCGATTCTAGGCGAGTTAGGGTGAGAAAACGAGCAAAGAAATTCATTGGGTCTTCTGCGATGAGGACAGGCGCCCCGCACCAGCCAGTGCGCCCCAAATCCTCTTATGTAGTTTAGGGGCTGGCTCCCCGCGCCACTCAGTGCGCCAGGGTCGCCTGCCCCGTCAAGTTTGCAGTCAGTTGCTCCGTTTGAGTTCTTTCAAACTGTACCTTCACTCCCTTTTGATTCTAATTAATCTAAACTACTTCTAAATAAAATAAATCACTCATAACAAGAATCATAACCTTGAATTCATAATTTAAATTCAAGGTAGAGTTAAGAGTTACGTTTTGAGAGTTCTTCCGAACATTTTGAGAAAGTCCCTTTGAGTCTATTTTAGGAGTCTTCTACAACTTTTAATAACGTATATCAAGACTCGAGCAAGTGAGTATGAGAATGAGGAGAATATATTCATGAGTCTAATTTTTCATCACGAGATCCTTCATATCATGAACCATAATTCATGAATTCATAATTCAAATTCGAGAGAGAGTTAAGAGTAGAGTTCAAGAAAGGCTTTGAGTTCAATTGTGAATCCTCTAAGATAAACTATCGATTTGAACTAAGTTATAAAGAAGTAACTATGAGAATGAGAAGAGTTTTATACATGAGTTCTATAATGTTCTTTAGACCCATGAGTCGAGTCGTTCGTGCTCATAAATTTTGCATGAATTCCATACATTGAGTGTCTTCGAGAGGAGTAGCATCTTCGAGTTCTAGGTCATTTAACATTGAGCTCCTAATCCTTTTGAGATTATATTCCTACTTATGGGACTACTACATGTTACCCATGAAGTCCTTGATTTGAGTTGTTCTTGCCCATAATTCCGCATGAACCCTATGAGTCGAGTAGTCTAGAGATTTCTTAGAGTCTTTTCAAAAAGGCTTTGACTAATGCTTTAAACTTGTTTTAAAACTTGAGCTTTGAGTTGAGTAAGAGTAACAAATGAAGTTCTTTTTCTTCAAAAGAGTATATGGGAACTAAGTATTCCCAATGATTAAATGTTTTCACATTTAAGCAAGAGAGGAAACACCATTTTCCAAGAGAGACTTTGAGCAATTTTTTGAGTAATTATCTCAAACCACAGAAAAAGTTATGTTGTTAAGCACATGAGCTAGTTAAATTTTGGGAGAAGTATTGAACACCAATTTGGGGATGATCTTGAGTTCAGATAATTCATAGTTTCCATAAAACCGTGTAGCCAATATGGGTAGAAAAAGGGTCATACGTTTTAGATGATTCCTTAATGCTTTTTAGCATAGACTAGTGGATCCACTTAGTAGTTAGGTTCTATACCCCTGGCAAGGTATAGGACGGCCCTGGCAGTGTGAGGCAAGACGATGTATCATCATATATCTCATAGTGATGGTTGTCAATTAGAGAAAATCCCACATAGATATTTTGTATTCTTATATACATAGAGTTTATTTTGTATTTTCATATACAGTCAAAGTTTATTTTGTATCCTTGCATACAAACTGAATATATTGTACTCTTAAATACATTGAGTTGCTTTCTACTGTTTTAAAAGCTTTCCATATATTGCATCTCTTATTGTTACTTTATATTGATTTGAGTATCCAGAGTTTGAGTACCCAAATTTGAGTGCCTATTCTTGAGTTGAGCCTTATTTCACTGAGTGGAATATCTTATTATTGAGTTGAGTCTTGTTTCACTGAGTTGAATATCTTATTATTCAGTTGAGCCTTATTTCACTGAGTTGAATATCCTATTATTGAGTTGAGCCTTATTTCATTGAGTTGAATATCTTACCATTAAGTTGATCCCTAGTTTCTCTGAGTTGAGTTTAACTATGTTTCCTTGAGTTGGGTTGAGTTGAGTTGAGTAAGTTGAGAAGAGGTAAGTTTGTTTATTTCCCATAAGTTCAAGCTTATGTTTATGCTTTAGAATTCCCCTTACATGCTCGTACATTCCATGTACTGACCCATTTTGCCTGCATCATTTTATGATGCAGATACAGGTACTCAGGATCATAAACATGTGTTTCGTTGATACCACATGCAGTTCGAGTAAGCTATGGTGTGCATCCTTGCTTCCAGAGGGTTCCACTTGTCTTTCAGTTATATCAATTGTTAGGATTTCGTAGGTCTTGTCCTGACTTCCCTCTTTTTCATTTAGAGGCTTCATAGATAGACAATAGAGTTTCAAAAGTTTGTTCATTTATTTTGGTAAATGTTTTAAACACTTAAGTTGCCTATTTTATGGTAAGTTGAATATATTATTTTATTCAGTTTTCAAGGTTTGTATACTTCAGTTAGTCTTCCACTTGTAGTCAACCAGGATTAGGGTTCGCTTGGGGTCCAGCAATGGTTCTCGAGTACCGGCCATGTCCAGGGTGTAGGCTCGGGTCGTAACAACAATTCCACGACCAAGATATATATAACTCAATAAGCTCAATATTCACAAAACAGCCCACAAAAGAGGTAGGTATGGAAATACCTCACCCCACCAACAAAAAAAAATTGCAGTTGTCCTTAAATGAGACTTAAATCCAACAGTCAATAAATCAACAGAAAGGGAGGTAAAAGTAATCATCCTTCTAGGGTAGGCTTGGGGTGAAGTCTGCACATCAGTCACTCCATCTGTCGAGGTATTAGTGCACAGTGTCTCAGCATCCTTAGCTCCACTAGAGCCCACCATCGAAGTATCCTGAAGCAATACCTGCCTCGCAGTCTCAAACATAGCACCCTCCAAGTCAGTCAAGTCCTCATAGACAGCCTCATGAACACCAAGTTGATCCTCATCAGTCTCAACCTCGGACTCTGTAGTAGCATCATCAGCTCTAACCTCATCTCCGGTGGTAGCCGATGGCACATAAAAATATGTTGGAACATTGGTGCTTGGGACATATGGGATCTCCACAGTCCCAAATAGTGAAGTAAAATCAGTGGACTTCAGCTGATCCACATCCTTTCTCAATCCAATAATGTCGGCTTTCAAGGCCTTTACAACATCAGTGGCTCCTTGGCCCATCTCATACTCCCCACTCTCACCGTCAAGGCATCGAGGGCCAACTTGTGGCTATCAATCTCAGCTCATAGGGGTGTCAAAGTAGCAGCAATGGCTCTCTCAATCATCCCAGGAATAGTAGCCTCTAACCGGGAGGCATGCACATCGGTGGATTGGGACAAATACCCCATCTTGAACAACACAGCCTAGGTGATAGGGGGTCTAAAAGCATAGGCAGCAGCAGTAGAAGATCAAGGGGAGGGGGTGTAGCAGAAGTGTCAGGAGTATCGGAAAGAGTGGAGCTAGAAGTACCTGAAGGCCCAGTGGCCAGAGTAGGAATGCTTGCTTTAGCAGGTATCATATCAATATCAACCTCCGAGGATATATCTATTAGGGCTACCCTCCTCCTGTCAGCCTCGTCCCGCGTGTACTCGGCCTTTATACATCGAATGTCGGTAGAAGATATGGGTGTAACCTCGATATCCCTCTTCTCATCTCATGGAACTCAGGCACGTCGACACAACTTGGTGATCAGCACCGAGAATGGGAGAGACTTCTGACGCTGCTTGGCCCTTATGGCCATCTCCTACTTAATAAACAAACCCAAATAGAGCCTCTTCCTAGAAATGATGGACCCAATACAGGTCACCTTTGGATGGCGGAGGATAGACTCATTCTGGGACGGCATGATCATGCTACTGATAAACACAAACTAGTATCTAGCCGCCACATTAAGATCTTTTTTCTCTATTGGCGCTCCGACCTCAATCTATCTTGGGGTGATGTCGGAGAGAATGGGGGGCAACCAACCTTTTAAGTCATCTAGAGTCTTTTTCATGATCATGCACCGGTAGTCATGCATAAAGTCGGTAGCGCGCTCAAACACAACATCTATGTCATCGCTGCAACATTTTTCCTTCTTGCCTCAGACCACCACAAAATCCATTGGCTTGAAGGCACTAGCCTTTTTCTTCCCTTGAGGCACCAAGTCACTGTAAGCCGAGTAGAACTCCCGGACCCAAGTAGGAATGTATGGGCCACGGGGATTGGTGAAGACCTTGAATCTGTGGAACCTGAGAGTGTCCCACACTGCTGGATGTCTGTCCACCACACAATCTGTGGAAAATCTCCTATCTTCTAGTATGGTCCTCAATCCCTCGGCCTTTAGTCTATTGATGGATCAGGGAGAAGGACCCTGTACTGGTGGCACTGGGACCACAGTCTGTGCTAGAGCTAAAGCTGGAGAAGGAGGAGGGATTTGAGGCACTGGGATCCTATGAATCCCCCTTGTTGTTTGATAAGGTGAGGTGTGTCTCGTAGACTCCCTCACTGTTGGAGTTGGCCTCCGGTGTCTCAATGACGGGTGCTCTACCCTTTTCTTTGCCTTTCCCTCCCTTGATCAGGAGGTTTGCTGCCTTTTCTCGAGAATAGCTGCCTCCTCATTTATAGTTATTCCCTGTGCCCACGTTCGGGGTGGCATGTCTCTATCGGTGACTTTAGGTCTAGCCATTCCTGCAACAACATAGAAAAACGTTATAAAAAGTTCTAGAAAAATTGCAAAAAATAAATTGCAGAAAAGACTCTCCAAACCAGTCAGCGAGTCACTGAAACGCTTTGGCCAGCAGAGTCGGGCTCACCAAAAGTTCCAGAACAAAAATTTCAAAAATTCTAAGCAGGTTGGCGATGTCCTGGGCCATTCGGCGGATCGCCGACACCAATAGGCGAACTAGAAGTAGCTCGCCCAAAGTTATAGTGTATTTTAAGGAATTAAGGGCGCATAACGTGATCAAGAAGCACTTTCGAGGAGTCTCTGAGTGAACACGGTGAGCTCAGGCATTTCACCAAACGTTACAGAACACAAACTCAGTATTTAGAGAAATTAAGGGCAATCAAGGGGGTGTTTGGCGAACCGCCGAACCGGTCGGTGAGCTCGACTTAGCTCGCCAAATGGCCCAACATGCAAGTTTTAATCTCTTACATCAAAATCAAGCCCGTAACCCACCAAAATCAAAATTAAACACCTACACTATGAAATTAAAGCAAGACCCATACTATCCATGCCCTCGGGGTACTCAGACTTCTGCCGATTTGGCCAAAATTGGCCATTTGACGTCTTTTGCCCTTAAGAATGACGTCATCCGCTCCATCATTGGGGAAAACTTCACCCCACTAGACCCAACACATATTCAACACAACACAACAATTTAGACTCGATTTAAATAAGAAACGACACGGGAATCATGATTAAAGGCCGATTAATACTTATTTCAATTAAAATTAGGCAAAAAAACACCCATACGATGATTACCAAACAATATTCAACAACAAAATACCAATTTCATTCGAGTTCAACGACATATAGAGTTTGGGGTTCGAAAAACCAACCTTTATGCCGAAAAAATAGTTAAAATGCTAGGCGGCAAAGAATTCCACAATCCCAAGCGAAATGAGAGTAAAGTGCAAAAATATGAACAATATAATATCAGAGAGAGTACGAGATTTGAAAATGAGAGAAAATGAAGAATTTTTGAATTTAAAAATGTTTCACCTTTAAAACCTTTCAGTTCACGCTCCATTCGATGGAGTAAGTCAAGCCCATTGAACCACTAGGCGATTCATCGAGTGGTATTTTGGCTTGCCGAGTTTTATAGAACTCCCAGTAATTTAGGGGTTCAAACGGCAGACAAAGTCAGGCTCGCTGACCTGTCCGGTGAGTCGCCGACTAAGCTTTTAGCTCATCGTGTTTTACAGAGTTCCCCATCAAGCTGGGTGGTTCCAACGGCGGTCCAAGTTGGGGCTCGCCGACCTCTTTGATGATTCACCGAATTGACTTTTGGCTCACCTAATTACCCATTTTCCAACACTTTTCACTTTTCAACTTGTAAAATCAACACCCGTTATTCAAAAGCAAAACTAAAGCATCAAAAACTTGGGTTGCCTCCCAAGAAGCGCCTTATTTAACGTTATGCCACGACGGAAATACCCATTCAAGCTTCATATTTGTATTTTCCACTATGTCACTAGGCAACCCTCATTTTGGCGTTGGATTTAAATGAGTCGAGATTTGACCCATTTGCATAACCAATTGCTTAATAGAGACAGAGTAAGAAGTCACCGTCTGATTGACAGTTGAGACATCCTCCTTAATCTCTTTCAAGACTTTGTGTGACCCTTCAACTTTTGTTGAGAATGCGTGATAACATGTCTTCCGTACGGAAGTTCTCTGGGTCAGCTCTTTCATCTTTGGGTTTTTGGCGTTCATGAGGTGGGACGTATCTTTCCTTGTCACCATCCCTTTCCTTCCAAGTAGTAGTACAATCACACCATTCCCTATCATGATCTCTCCATCCATTATCTCTATTCCAACCAAAATTTCCACCCAGCTTTGGATAGTTCGGATGAAATCCTCCTCCTTGATTAGCTAGGAAGTTCATTTCCTCATTGTACAGTGCTTCGAATTATGCTTCTTCGGGGTTTACTCCATCAACACCCACAACATTTACACTCTTCAAACACTTCCTATCACATTTTTCGCCAAGATATCCAACTGGGTCATCATTTTGGCCATGTTTTGGTCTCTCTCTTGATCCTTCTCAATCTGGTCTTTTGTCATCCTAAAAGTGAGAGGAGACACTTGGTCCTCACGAGTGTACCATTCTCTATTTATCTTGGTCATGCCATCAAGCAGTTGAGACGCTACTTCATAGGGTTGTTGCATTATACCTCCGGGAGCAAGTTGATCAGCAACTATTTTGTTCACCGAGGCAAGACTCCTATAGAAGTATTGTTGTAATATATGGTTTGGCAGTCCGTGAGTCGGACATTGAAGTACCAACTTCTTAATTATCAGCCACGTCTCGTGGATTGGTTCACCTTCCAAGCATTTAAAACCTTGGATGCTATCCATGGGCATCATCATCTTCGATGGGGAAAGAATCTCACAGAGAATGCTGTTGTAGGTTCATCCCAAGAGGTGATGGAGTCCCTTGGTAACTCATCTAACCATTTGGTAGCTTCACCCATCAAAGAGAATGGATACAACTTGAGATGGACTGATTCTTGTGATATGTTCTTGAATGAGAACGGACCATAAACATCCACGAAGTTTCGAATTTGCTCATGAGGGTCTTCGTGAGCCAGCCCTTCATATAATCCTTTCATTTGGAGGAGTTGTAGCATCGTGCTAGTAACATGGAATACAGTATTCCCCTCAATTGGAGGTAGATGTATTGCACCAACACCACCCAATTGAATTGGGTCATTCACATCATTAAGGTTTCCTATATCGTCTTGGTGGCCCACTTGGCTACCATTACTCCCGTTCATGCTCATCTCTTCCTCTGTTCAACACAGACCAACACAAACACAAACCAAAGAAAGTCGATTCAACTATAACACAAAAAGATCACAATTCAACTTCCATAATAGAATTCTAAACAACACCACTCCCTGGCAGCGGGGCAATTATGACTAACATTTCAAGTACACCTCATCAAATAATCGGTGTAAACAATCGTTAACTAGTATAAAACCTAATGAAGAGTTGGGGTCGAACCCATAAGGAGCGGTACGTGTCTAAATTCAATTATGAAGTTATAAAGTGGTCTATTTGGTTATAGGAATAGAATTTATCGACAAAACATGTAAACAAGTCTAAGGGGATGACAACGAATGTCATATGGGGGGGTTTGGATTGTCAATTATCAGTTACAACACAATTAAACACGAAGGAAACAACAATATAGAGAGGAGTTCTTGGAATGTGATCGATTATAGGCAAATTTCACTACACGGGTAATTGAAACTACTAATAAATAGCTAAATATCAGTAGTTAGGTTAGACTATAAGTAAAATAGTTTTCCCTCAAACAACTATCACGATTATAGTGATTCTTTCAAACATCAACAAGCTTAGCAAATAAAAACAGCCCACACCTTAATTCATCTACTCTCTTGAGCTAGATAGGTAAAATAGAGATTAGGATTTACTCTTTCGAGCTAAACCCATATCAATCACAATAACTACAATCATCAATTGAAAGCTTTGATTCTAAAATCTATTTTTCAAGCAGGCCCAAAACTCTAAGTTTGAATTGCATTTGCAACTACAATTCTTGGTTTAAAACACAACTATCAATTAAACCCACTTCAATTAAGCATTTAAATCAGTAATACTCAGTACCCATAAGCTAATTCAGCCCATAATCACATGATCACACCCCAAGAATTGGGGTTTTAGCATAACATCATAAAAAGGTAAAAACAATTACCAACTCGATTGGCCATCAGCTGAGTACTAGTCTACAAGTCTTTACAATGTTCCAAAATGGTAAAATTCAAAAACCCAATTCCAAATCCTCACGTTTGAGCCTTATAATCTTCACAGTCTACATTGGAACTTAAAGACTAAGAGAAAAACTCTAACACTAGAATGGGAATTGGAATAACTGGGAGAGAACTCCTCAAATTTCATTTAAAATTCCAATTTATAGTTGCCCAAAATTTAGCCTGAAATTCCATTTGGCGAAATAAGTCGCATATCCCTGAGTGGTTCGACGATCCGCCCTTTTCTCCAATCCATCGCCATTTTGCATTGTCCATTTGTCTTCAAGGTTCTATGACTTTAGGCAATCAAAATTACCATTGCAGAGTCGTTTGGTGATTCGTCGACTGCCCATTTATGTCGCCAACTTGGTTTTTCCCAAGGGCTGGCACGCTGGAACTTTGGGCGAGCTAAAGAGCCACTCGACGGTTCACCGAGTGGTCTTGGCGATCACCAGGATCACTTTTCTTCACTTCTTCAACTTGTTTGCTCCTTTTTGCCTGGTAGTGTCCTTGCGTTTCTCCTTAGCCTTAAATACTGCAAATCAACACCTTAACATCAGTTTAGAGCATAAATTTGGCATTTGAGGACACTAAAACTATCAAAACAAATCCCTAAATGAGTCCCAATCTTGGATTCATCAGCTATAGGAAAGGATTCCCACTAGTTCTCGATGACCTACCATAAGTGGCTTTATACTTTGGGTTTGGTGGACTAGAGAGTAGCTGACTTCACTTCTTATCATCTTGACGGGCCAACCAAGTATTGGTGACGTATGTTTATAGAGTGTAGACCTCACCTCCAATTTCATATACTCATTTTTTCAGAGGCATTCTTAGCTAGGTTTATTCCATAGAGTGTAAGAGATCAAGGCCAATACTAGTTTACTTTGTCGAAGTAAGGCTCTATGACTTTATTAGAGTATGAGGCTAGAGTTCACGAGCTATCAAGGCATGGTACTATGATCAAACTTATCGAGTAGGTGAGGGTTCGTTGCTTTATCCATGAGTTGAGGTTGCAGCTATGGACTGAGACTGAATCTATGACTCCAGTGGGCAGATCGCTCCTAGATGTTGTTGATCATGCCCGTAGTATAGAGGAGTTCAACCGTGAGGCCCATGGGGACAGTGATAAGAGGGATCATTTCTAGGGAAGTTATTATGGTTCTCATTATAGGGGTAAGGACTCTTATCATAAAAACCTCACCAGTGGTATTAATAGTAAGATTAGTCAAGCCAGTCTATTCAGGTGGTACTTGAAGAATCAAAGGGTTCGAAGAACCGTCGAGGTGGTTTTTATGCTTATATTAGTTTTAGAAGCTCACATTTAGGATATTGAGGACATAGTGCTTGACCTTCTCAAATCTAGACTTCACAGGGTTATTTTGAGCATGACGAGTTTGATCACTAGTCTAGAGAGTGTCCCAGCATGGGATTATTGTACCTGCTCCATATTTAGCTCGACCAGTTTCAGAGGTAGCACCTCCAGCAAGGTGGTGCCTAGGGTCAGGACTAATAAGGTGGTCACTAAGGAACTCTTGGAGGACCTAGAGAGGCAAGTTAGGCGGTAGATTAGATCCTTAGTTCATAGGTAGAATGGTATACCTATATGCATGTCCATCAAAAGCGGAGGCTAAGGCATCAGAGGCAGTTATCATAGGTACAATTATTTTATGCCATCAGCCGACCTTCACTTTATTTGATTCGAGCTTTAAATTTTTTTATGTATTTGTGTATTATTCCTCCCGATTGAGTATGTGTTTTGAGACTCTTTTAGTGCCATTGTTTTTTCCAACTCCCTCAGAGAGTCTTAAGTAGTGGATCAAGTGTATAGATCATGTTTGGTGAATATGAAGGGGTGTGACACTTAGGATGACCTTATTGTGTTGGATATGTTAAATTTAGACATTATTCTACACATGGACCAGTTATCCCCTTACAACTACGGTATTGGATTCTTTTGCTAAGATTGTTACCTTAGCCATTCCTAGAATCCCTCTGGTGGTGTGGCAGGGTTCTTTAGGTCACCTACTGACTAGGGTTATTTCTTTTGTTCAAGAGAGCAGAGATTCATTGTGAGGGGGTGTCTAACTTGTTTGGCTTATGTATGGGATGTTAGTAGGGAGGGGCCTACCATTTATTCTTCCCCTATTCTATGAGAGTTCACATATGTATGCCCTGGTTATTTACTTGGCCTTCCCCCAGAGCGTGATATTGACTTTGCTATTGAAATTGAGTCGGGTACTTATCCTATAGGTATTCCACCTTACTATATGTCCCCTATACAGATCAATGTCCAGCTTCAAGATCTCTAAGGTAAGGGATTCATTCGATTGAGTGTGTCACCTTGGGGTGCCCTAGTCTTATTTGTGAAGAGGGAAGATGGGTACATGCATATATGTATCAACTACATATAGTTCAACAACATTACGATGAAGAATAAGTATCATATACCTTATTTTGATGATTTGTTTTACCAGTTTCAAGGTGTCATGGTGTTCTCTAAGATTAATTTGAGATTCAGTTACCATCAACTGAGGATTAGGGCAGTGGACATCAATAAGACCGCATTTAGAACTCATTACGTCCATTAGGAGTTCCTAGTGATGTATTTTTAATAGACCGATTCCCCAAAGACATTCATGGACATGATGATGCATGTGTCCAGTCCCTATATTGATTTCTTCTTTATTGTGTTCATTGATGACATTTTGGTATACTCGTGGAGTAGCGAGGAGCACAAACAAATTTGATCACTATGCTCCAGACTTTGAGAGATCAACGACTTTATGCCAAGTTCTCAAAGTGTGAGTACTAGTTTGAGTTGTAGATTTCTTTGATTACGTTGTGTCCAAGGATTTAATTTTAGTGGACCCAACAAATATTAAGGCTATTTGTGATTAGGCTAGCCTACCTCACGGAATGAGATTAAGAGCTTTGTCAGATTAGTGGTTTATTATTGATGGTTTGTGGAGGAAATCTCATATATTGCATCACTTTTGACCCGCTTTACTCACCTTGATGTTCCTTTTGAGTTGTTTAATGAGTGTGAGTTTCGGTTTCAGAAACTGAAGGAGTTGCTTACTACTTCTCTTGTTTTGACTCTTCTAGGAGAGGGTAAGGGCTTCATTATGTATTGCTTTGAATCCGTTGTGAATTTCGGTTGATGCAACATGTCAATATGATATAATATACGTTGAGGAAGCTTAAGGTGCATGAGTGCAACTACTTATGATTTGGAGTTTGTGGTGCTATTATTCGAGCTTAAGATTTGGAGGCATGATCTATATGGGGTCTGAATTGAGATCTATATAGATCACAAGAGTTTACAGTACATTATGATCTAAAAGGACCTTAATTCTTGGATGCAATAGTGAATTGAGCTTAGAGAACACTATGACCTCTCTATTTTATCCAATCCGGTCAAGGTGAATGTGGTGACAGATGCCTTGAGTTGGAAAACTGTGAGATGGGTAGTCTAGCCTTCCTTTCTACTTCATAGTGACCTTCGCTTTTGACATTCAATCTTTAGCCAATAGAGTGATTCAACTTGATATCTTAGATTCTAGGCAAGTTCTACCCTATGTTGGATTTAAGTTGCCTTTGTTGGAGGGAATTTGTGGTCGTCGGTTTGAGGATGATGCCTTCGCAGCTACTAGAGATCAGGTTTAGTGAGGTGACGTTGGGTAGGCTACCTTGGATGATGATAGTGTTTGGAGGTCTAATGGTTGTATTTGTGTTCCAAGAGTTAGAGACTTGATATAGTTGAATCTTTATGAGGTCCATGATTCCAGATAGTCTATTAAACTAGGCCTAATAAATATGTATCATGATTTGAGACAACAATGCTTATGTAGTTCCATGCGTAGAGATATTGGGACTATGTGTCTTGTAGCTTGTGTTACTAGCAGGTGAAGGTTGATCATTTGAGTCCTGGTGAAGCATTTAAGTTATTATCCACTACAGAGTGGAAGTGGGAGTGCATCACCATGGACTTTGTTATGGGATGGCCTTAGGCTTCTAGAGGTTGGCTCGTGTCTACATTCGGTAGGTAGTTTATCTTCACAGGGTTTTAGTGTCCATTATTTTAGATAGAGGTTCTTAGTACCCTTAATGCATCTAAAGGGCCTTTCAGTAAGAGTTTGGTACCTGCATTGATCTTAGCACAACATTGTATCCATACACCAATAGGAAGTCGGAGTGTACTTTTCATGTTTTGGAGGATATGTTCTGAACTTGTGATTGTACTTTAGAGGTCAGTGCGACCAGTTTTTAGCCTTGGTAGAATTTCCATATAATAACAACTACCACTCAAGTATTCTAGTGGCCTAGTTTGAGGACTTGTATGGTAGATGTAGTCGCTCTTCAATTGGCTATTTAAGTCTCAGATCCTAGGCCGCGAGGTACTGATTTTCTTCAAGAGGATTTTGAAAGAGTTCGGATGATTCAGGATAGGTTTAGGTCATCACAGAGAAGGCCTTTGAGTTATGCTAATCATAGGCGTCGGCCTTTACAATTTGGAGTTGGTGATCAGGGGTTTATTCGAGTGTCCCTCATGAATGACGTGATGATATATGGGAGACGAGGCAAGATTAGCCCCAGGTATATAGGGCCATTTGAGATTCTTAAAACTGTTGGTGATGTCGTTTACGAGTTTTCCCTACCTCCTTCATTTTCAGCTATTAATTTGGTGTTCAATGATTTTATGCCTCAAATGTATGTTCTGGATGAGTCTCATGTGCTCTGATATGATTCAGTTCAGTTGGATGACTGCTTGAACGTCATGGAGGAGTCATTTTCTATCTTGGCCAAATATGTAAGGCACTTTCATTCGAGAGCCATTCCTATTTTTAAGGTCTGATTGAGGTTGGTCTAGTCGAAGAGGCTACTTGGGGACTGAGTACGATATGCGAGAGAAGTTTCCCTACATGTTTAAGGCTTCAGGTGCTTCCTTACTCTATACATATGAGGACAAAAGTCCTTTTAGTAGAGAATGTTGTAATGACAATCTAGGTCATTTCTTTTTTATCTTTTGCCTTTAGCATATAGAGTTTTCCTATAGCGACCCCAAGTCATTTATGACTTGTTGTGACTGGAAGATCGGTCACCTGGTCTTTCATTTATGTTTTTTGCAAATTTTCATATTTTGGAGCTTTTCAAACTTGAATGGTTGACTTTGGTTAAAACATTAGGTAGATGGCCTTAGAGTGCACTTATGAAGGTTCTGTTAGCTTTAGAACATAAAGTTTGGGCTTGAAGGACCGTCTGCAAGGCTTTTGGGCTCATTCTGAGTTACTTTGTGGATTTTTTAAAAATAAATACTTTGAATGTGGGACCCAATTTATGTCAACGAGATATCGATTGGAAGTTTTGATACTTTCATTGAGTCTAGGATATCAAATTTGGTGGGGCTTCATAATTTGCTTGCGTACACGGTGTTCCAAATGAATCTCGAGCACCCCGTGAGAGATGTTGGGAACTATTACATTAGCTTATGTTTCATCAGCTGGTGTAGCACCCTTTTATTCTTTGAGTTAGTGTGCCTCAGTCCATGTATATAGCTTGTGGGTTGCATTATATTGGTGAACACTACATTCCTCGGGATTAATGGTTTTTGAAAGGTCTATGTCTAAAGACTTTACATGAGAGTAACTCATTGATAAGGACCTGGTTTTTCTTTTCAACCACCTTGAGGATGAGGGGTAGTCGAATGGATTTTAGAAACGCACGAGTCTGAATAAGTTCCTTATGACACAGTTCTATTGCAAGATTAAGAGTATGAAATAAGGGAAACTTTTCTTAAATGTATGTAGTCCCTCATCTATAGAAGTGGAGCCCTCACAACCATAAATAAGATTCTACTCACACAGCTTCATAGACACCCTAGGACACTTGAACTCTGTGCTCTGATACCAAGTTTGTCACGACTCGAGTCTACACCCTGGACGTGACCGACACTCGAGAACCATTGATGGTCCCCAAGAGAACCCTCATCCTGGATGACTACAAGCGGAAACTAATTCAAGCATACATAAGCATCAAACTAAAAGAAATGCTTAACAATACTTTACTGAAACTCAAACTCTTTGAATATTATGAGTAGGAAACATAAGTTTTAAATAAAACATTTGCAACTAAAAAACTCTCCAAATTGTCTATCAATGAAGCCTCTACTATATATAGACGAGTGTCGGGACAAGACCCACGACTACTCAAAATGCTACTAATACTAACAACTCATAAAACTAGAGTCGTCCGGAAGCAAGGAGACCTCACTCGAAAGCTGACGAGCAGAAAAAGTGATCTTAACAGACTCTTGTTGAGGATCCTAAGAACTTGTATTTGCATCATTAAAAGATGCAGGTCGAATGACATCAGTACATTGAATGTATGAGTATGTAATATAGGTGAATAACAAATAACTGAATGAAAGGACTACAATAGCTATAGATATATATTCAACTAAATGTAAAGAAATAAAGAAGTGAAATCATTAAAACTTCACAAAAATACCTACTCATCTCTGAATTCAACATATTAAGTTATATAATAAAAATACACTTTTAACTCTATTTGGGATATTCTCTAACCGACAACCATCACTATGGGCTACGTGATGATACAACATCTCCCCCACGCTGCCAGAACTGTCCTATACCTTGCCGAGGTATAGAACACCTCAATTAATTGAATCCACTAAGCTATGCCTGAATCCACTAAGGATTCATCTAAAAAGTATGATATTTTACCCATGTTGGCTTCATGGTTTATGAGGAATGTGAGTTGTCTGAACTCATCCTCATATCGGTGCTCAATACTACTCCCAATAATATATATGCATGCTCAAATGTATTAAAACATACTCTTCCTCTGATTTGAGATAATTGCTCAAGCTATCCTCTTAAAAGAGGTAATTGAAAAAGAGGTAATTGCTCTGAAATATCTTTAAACTCATAAACTCTTTTTAGAAATTGAAATTTCTCTTTTCTCAATGTTAAAGTAATACATTTGGGAATCAATTAGTTCCCTTAAAATTTACTCAAAAATTCTTTTTAAATTCAACTCAACTCCACTTTACTTTCTAAAAAAACAGTTTTAAACAAATGTTTATTGTGATATGATCATTGATAACTCGGAAAGTCATATTGCATAAATCATTGATGGCATATCTAGATGTCATACTCCTTACACATTGATGGCATACTCGATTATTATACTAATCATGCATCATAGTTCTTTTCTCAATGTAAAAATGAAACATTTGGGAAATACATAGTTCCCTTATACTCTTTCTCAAACTGCTCTTTTCTTCCTCAAACTCCATTTAAACACAAATGCTAACTTTAAAAGATTCTCAAAAATCATAACTCAAAATAGGGTTCAAGCTGAATTATAGACATGAACAAATCAACTCAACGATCTCAATAACAAAACAATACTCAGAACTCAAGAACTCAAAAACTCAAGAACTCAGAACTCAACGATACTACTCATCTCAAGAATACTCAATTCATATGGTTAATGCTGAAATATAGACATGAACAAATCAACTCAAGAATCTCAATGCATAACATATGGAAATTCAATAATTAGTAATAGAATTCCAAAAAAAATCAGAAACTCAAGAACTCAAAATCAACTCATCTAAAGAATACTCAAATCTAAGGATAGAACTCTAGATTACTCTTTTACTGATTTGAAAGTAGATGTAGTGTGTTAGGACGAACTAGTCCAATACTATGATAGCCTTACATACCTCAAAGAACAAGGTTCTTGAAGAATCTTGAAGAAGAACTTGATTTGAAGCCTTGAAACCCTAGCTTGAAGGAGAACAATCAAGAAAACCTTTTGTGGGATTCTTGAATTAGTTTCTTGAAATTTCTACGGCCAAAAATTATAATTTTCATTAGTGATTCATAATTGTATGGATAAATTTGAGTTGGAAAGAAAAGAATTCTTGGAGAAGGACTTACCTTGAAGAAGAATCTTGAAAAAGATTGGAAAGAATCTTGAATGGAAGTCTTCTACTTTGACTTTTCCTTAAGGTTTTGCCTTACGGCTTGAGAGAGAAGATAATGTTGGATTAAGAGATTAAAATCTAATTGGTTTGGGCCTTTAATTAGTCAAGAAATTTGTTTAGAGTTTTCTTAGAGGTAAAAAGATGAAAACAACCGTTTTAAATATTTTTCCGTCGGTAAATTTGTCACTGCACTGTATCACTTTACTAAAATGGTCATAACACTCGAATTGACCCGAAATTGGTGGCATTGGAAATAAGATTCAAATACCTTTAATTTGATAGGTTATAGACTACGTAACTCATTAAATTCTAACAGATATGGTCGTTTGAAGTTGACTCAAGTAGAACCTTACATCAAAACTTAATCGGTATGGAAGTTTTCAACTCAACTTTATGCTAGGGGATTCTATTGACCTTAATTCATGTCCAAAATCATTCCCACACTAAAAAATTGACCTTAACACCCAAGAAATATTAAGAATCACTCGATACGACCTTACACTCAAATGGATAATGGTTCGAGTCCTAACTTAGAAATTTTTGGGGTGTTACACCCCCTCCCCATTATATATATATATATATAATCAATTGAATATGATCCTATCTTCCAATCCTAGTGGTTTGACCCCGACCAATAAATTTAGATATTGTTTTGCATATGACTGCATGTTCGCTAAAAATGGTACATAGTTGCGTGTTTATCAAAAATTGTGTCATTGTCAGGGATTGGTAAACGATTGTTTTTTGTTGATTTCTAGATTCGAACTTACTTTAATTAGATATTCATGTTACTTTGTTATTTGTGTTGTTAGTTGCTAAAAACAGGGCATAATGAGCAAAGTGGATGAAATTGAAAGCGTGGCTGGATTTTTGAACAACCTTGATAATGAGGCGCCCATGAAATTGGGTGTGGCTGGAGCAATTCGCCAACCAGACTAAGTAGGGAATAATGTGTTTAGGGTGAAAAGTCTGGTGCTTCACCTACTATAGATGAAGGGTTTGTTCGGATGTAAAGCGATGGAGGATGCAAATCGACACTTGAAAAATCTTGTGGACGTTTGTCTCTCTTTTAAGATGTGAAACATTAGTCAAGATACTATCCGACTAAGGTTGTTTCCTTCACTAACCTAGGCTATTTTTTTTGTTATTTACTTTTCAACTGTGCACCACTATACCTTCTGGGCATATGGATCCAATTAGGTTATAGATCGTTGTTTTTACTTTATCGCACTATTACTACTAGATTATTGTGTTGATAGTTAGATTTTCCGCTATTGTTACGTTCATGTGACCTTTAGCTACCATATATTTCCTCGCTTTGTGTTACGTATTTGCTTTCTAAAATCAGTCGGCCTATAATGCCTACTGGGACCTATTATTTTGTACTCATACCACACTATGAATGTGTTGTCCTTATGCATATACAGGCATCAGTCGACAACGTTGATTTATGTACATCACCAAGGGATTTTGGAGATAGAGCGTGAGCTGATGGCATCCTAGTTTTGCTCATCTCTGTTTGTATATAGTTTTTGTCTAGTCTTTATATTCGAGATAAGTTTGTACTTATTTTGTTATTTTGTGACTTGCACTCATTTTAGTAGCTTTGTATCATCGTCTACCAGGTTATTGGGATTGGATTTTGTATTATTGTATATATTATGTAATTCACTTTTATGTTGTTATTTCTCTATTGTGTTGTTTTTTTTAATTTTCATGCCCGATATGTTCATTACTTGTCATTTCGGGATATGCATTGGCCTACTTACCAATTGGTTTTGGTAGGATCCATCATGACTGGACTTTTCGAGTCATGGCATCGAATGAAATAACTTTACCAATTAACTATAAAGGAAAAGTTCCTCATAAAAACTCCAAAATTATCTCTTGCTCGAAACCTAACGTAAAATGATCGAGAGTTTGCGTAGCATCGTTGATAGATCAAAGGATATTTGAAATAAAGGGACTAAATTGATCAAAAATCTTTTATTAATATTCAAGGTCAAGAGGACTAGAGATATTATATTCATAAAAATAAAGCAAGTTACACTACACTAAGACTAAGGAACAATGGCTGATCACAGAATATAATCTCCTCTCCCAACTAGGCCAACTTCATCAAGAACCTTATCCATTAGAATATGAGCCGTAATTATTTTTTGACTTTTATATCCTTGATTCAGAAAAAGGTAAACGTACTAAAAACATGAAAAGGGCAAGACACCTTTGATTCAAAGGTACCAAGAAAAAATGTCAAGTTTATCACCTGTTAAGTATTCACTCTCAATTAGGGGTGTTAAAAATGAGCTCAACTATAGTCACGACTCAACCTACCAGACCGTGCGAGCACCTACCTACTACCACCTAAGAAGGAAAACCCTCATATCCCAATAATTAAAACATGTGGAAAATTAAATAAAACGGAAATAAAAAAATACTAACGGAATTTTACAAATAAAAACCTTTAACACAATATTTTGTTAAGACTTGTGAAGTAATTAACACCCCCAAGGATCAAGTCTAAACATATACAAGAGCTACTAAGAGTACAAACGGGACATAATAAATAAAAGACACAGCTCCCACCATGCGGAAGGAAAAGTAGAAGTTGCTGGAGAATTTTTCATCTTCATCTAAGGAAACATCACCGACCTTCATCCAGACTATGTCAAAAAGACATAGCAAGAGTAGTATCAGTACAAACCACACGTACTGGTAGGCATCATCGGTCAACCCGACGCCTACCATATAATACAAGAAACCAACTAGTAAAAACATGTCATAGCACCCATCGCTTCTCCACCTTTACTCTCTCGCCAATACCTCAGAATTACACTAGTACTCTTACCACCAACTACTCCCCAGTCACCTACTTACTAGGTTCTTGATCACCGCCTAGCCATTCTAACACGTAGAAAAGTCCACCAAACGCAACTACAACTATTTTGACTAACCACTCACGACATACCTTTACTTGCTCTTCACCTTACCCAGCCCTTGCCACATGGTACATTAAATCAAGTTTATTAACTACTAGCCACGGATTTCTCTTGTAACCTACTGACACCCCTTGCTCTCAATTATTATGACCCTTGAACCCTTAGCCTGCTCGATTCACTCAACTTCCACATACGCAACAAGTTCACTAAACACAAAAAAAAATCAGATATAAGTTCTCATAACCACACGACCACTCCGGTGAATTACAATACCATTTATCACTACGAACCGAGTTCAATTTCACAATCCTCAAAGTACACAATTATGTCAAGTCATTGGTCCTCTCATGGAACCCAAACCCAAACTGTTAGCATACCGAAATATGGTACCCGATCCAAAGATTATGCCGAAAAGTGGCAACCAATCCCATAATTATGCCAGAACGTGGTAACCGATCCAAGTTAGTGTGTCAAAACACAACACCCGATCCACAATCACAATCATAATGTATATCATCACAACCATCCAACAATAGTGATTCACATCATATAATTCTTCATTCATACTTATTTACATTAGCTGTGATCAACAAGCTTCGTTCACATGCATGCACGTATTATAATGAAGCAAGAACAAACCCATAACAAACAATCATAGAATTACAACCATCCCAATGAAATACTCATCGACGTATATCAGGTAAGCATTAATTCAACCATACTTAGCCCTAGTTCATTAGCTAAGGCTTCTTCCTAGGATTGTATCATATTTCGTTCGGTGCATGAAGTCCTACGCATAATTCCTATCATTGATTTACATATATTACGCAGTGAGCACAGATTTGTAACTACTCAATTCATAAAACCTAGCCTACCTGGGCACCAAGAAGCTGCACAGAGTTTTTGGCTTCGATTCTTATTTTTGAACTTTGTGACTATCATCTTGACCAGAAATCCACCATCTATCGACCTCCTTATGCTAGAATTCTCCTTCTCCTTTCTTCCCAAGTTTAGAGCAGCTTCCTGAGGGTTTTTAGGGTGTTTTACGACTAATTTTGGTATTTTAGGAAGAAGAAGGAAATAGGATTTCGCGTTATTTACATTCTGTCTCGCCTATCCCGCTTTGGCGCCAACTTACCCCGCCCTGGCGCCGCCATCCTAGCGGGACAGTGTCCTAGAAATTTCATGAATTTTTGTTTTCCTAAATAACGACGGTTCGGGTCGTTATAATAGATAACAATTTACCCCTTGTACGTCGTCAAACGACTAGTGAATAGGTTATTACGCACTCTACCCCAAAGTCCTTTCAACTAACAATTTGATTAATTACGAAATCACAAACGGGAAGGTCTTTTCAAACCTAATTCATGAAAGATTATATACCTAGTAGGGCCGGTTAGGGACATGACGCAGCACCCAAAAAAGAATTTCGTCCCCATTTACACAGCCTGACCCCGCTAGGGTGATAGCCCTCCCGCTGAGGCGGAGCCGCTGTTGTGAGGATACTCTCGTTAAAGTGGGAGATTGGAAAATAGTAAAGGGGGAATGAGGAATGGTTTTACTCATTTCTCCCTTTTACCCCCTTACTCAAACTCTCCCAAAACCTCTCGATCACTTCGCTTCCGGACGTCGAAACTACACTCTTTACTTCAGTACTTGATTAACAACAATTGCATGCTGCCATTTAATCAATTAGAAATGGTTTTGGGGGGCTAGTTTTCAAAAATGAACTTAGGTTGCTAGTTTGATAGAAACACATAGCATGGGCACTTCCCTTACGTCCTTAACGTCTCCACAACGTCCTGAGCATAAGGATTTCGTAAAAATACGATCGAATCGATACCAAAATGGGTGGGGGAAGCTAAAGGGTCTCTTGATACAAAACTTGAATTTGGGCACTATTTAGGGGTTATTTTGCTAAAATAATCGCATATTTAGGTTCTAGGGTAGGTAATACACTCTGATCTATTGAAATTCTGTCGAAAAGGATGGTTTCGAGATGGAGAGGCACAATGGTTGCGCCTGGTGTTTGTCCCAGATGAAGGCCGCTCTGGCCACCTTCATCCCGTTGTGGCGGGATTTTGGCCACTGTGGCGGAATATCGGGGACCAGTGGCCTGGGTCCCCAACTCAGGATTTTTCCCCCTTCCCTTTTTTCCAACCTTAAATTGTTTGTTCCTATCAGGTTCTAACGTATATTTCCCATTTCTTGCAGGCTTCTCTAAATGGCTGGTGCTAATGAAGACAATCTACATTTCGTCCGATTTCCCGATGCTGGCAATCGAGAGAGGCATCACGATTTCTGGAATAATAAATTCAGCTGTTAGAGAGGTTTCATTTTACTCAGGCTAGAGGAGAAAGAGCCTGCCTTCTATGCTCATCTGATAGATTTTGGGTTGGCTCCACTAACTGAGGCTCCCCCTGCCGCACATGCTGACTGGGTGCGGGAGTTCTATGCTATCCTGCCTAACGTCCGTTGTGAAGACCCTCACCCCATCATTCGCATATGAGGGGTCGACATCCCTCTGAATACCACCGCCATTAATGAGGCTCTAGAGATGCCTGAGGTCTCGAATGCTGAGTACGAGGCCAAGCTGAGAGAGATGGATCTGGAATGGCTGAGAGACATACTAGTGGAGCCTGCCCGTCGGGACAGAGTTTATTGGCCTACTGCTGAGGGTATTACTAGCACAGACTGGTCACCGGATGCTAAGAGATGGCTACACTTGGTCACTAGAAGGATTCGCCCGTCGGGAAACCCACTGATGTGACGTTCCCTCGGGCCTTGGTAGTGGTGTGTGCGGTGCAGGGCATTGAGTTGAATGTCGAGGAGCAGATTATTTCAAAGTGGAAGATGTTCTACCAGGGTAACAAGAAGACATTCTTCCTCCCTGGTATTATCACTGCACTGTGCAAGCAGGCAGGAGTGCCGCTTCTCGACACTGATGAGGTATTTCCCATGGATCCCCCTCTTCACCCTCTTTTGGTTAGACAAGCTTCTACTTCTCGGAGTAAGAGGAGGAGACTGGATAGGGATAGCAGCAGCCAGGCGTCCGCGGGGTCTGATGACGAGGGAGGTGACATCACTCATCCTACCGAGTCTCAGCCTCCACTTTCAGCGGCATAGGTAGAGGAGGACTTGACAGCTGTCCAGAGGAGGATGGGGTGCCCTATCAATGCCACCACCCCGATTCCCCCCTAGTACGGCCTTAGATCTTGAGATGCTCCATCGCGAGCTACCCAGGAGATGAGAAAGGGTCTAGCAAGGGATTGTCTGCTGGTCCAGATACGGAAGGCAGTGAAGATCATGTTCACTTGCGTCTCTCCCAGGCAGGAGATTCCCATAGTGGATAGGGGAGATTTCTATCAGTTCTCTAGTCTAGAGGAGGCCATGACAAGTCTGGTGTCCCTGGAGGAGCTACACTCTGACACCGACACCTCTCGGTCCTATGGTTCTTGAATTGTTTCTTCGCCCCTCTTAGGCTTGTAAATTTTAGGACAACTTGTTTTTATCTTTTCGTCTTCCTTATGCTTTGTAAGAACTTGGATGCTAGCTTTTCTGCTTTTTTCGTAGCAAATGATCAATTATTAAATTTTATAAACTATTCTCAATTGCTGAACACTGATTGAATTGCAGGGGTTAGCCCGGATACCATTTGGGGTCCTTATCGGGTAACTTGGAAAATCAGAGGGGGCAGACTGAGGTTCTTCCTCGCCTCATCCCACTCTAGCGGTCTCACCATGGCAGGAATAATCCCGCCCCAGCGGCTCTGACGGAACCAGAACCCAAACTAAGATTATTCTGGGTTTTTCTCTTTTCTAAATTTCACAAAGGTTCCCAGCTATACCAAACAAATTTAGGATACTTCTCTGAACTAGGAGAAATCCTTGACAACTCTAAGTCAAACCCACGATACATGAACCAATTCGTTGTTATTAATTCAGCTCCACAACCCACACATCCCCAGGATACACCCAGACATTCATGCGGTTATTACACAAGTGCAAGACACGTTCAGATCTTCCTCACAATCACCTCGTAGTTTTTATCTAAACCCCTTGCATCGAACCTAGTCATGATCTTCTTTTCACCACGAGTTTCAAGATATTCAAGCATTTACAACTCGCATAACTTCAATCAATTAGGCCAACACATTGCACATATCAAAGTTCAGACACACTTTATAGTGCACATAGCCACATCATCACATTCAAGCAATTACAACTTCACATTTGCAGTTAATTCAAACAACAAGAAGCATGCATTCAACATTTCAAACTACACTCATAGACCAGTACCAAGTATTAGTTAGTTTCTCCATGGATGACCATTCCGATCACCCATGCAATCACACCAACCCTAGGGGAAGATACCAATTAGAACCTTCTCAGTTTCTAATTTGTTTTGCTTGTGGCCCCTCAGTTGTGACCACGACATCCGGTTTACTTTGTTGAGATACCAATTGGAATCGGGAGATATCAATTGGACCCAACTTATACCACAAGCGACATATGCACGAAAGGAGAGAATAAGTGGAACAACTTCCTAGAATGTTTCCTAGCTTCCTGAAGATTAGATGTGGACATCAACACACCAATCCACAAGAGTCTAGTCCACATTTTACTCTTGTACTGGGAGACCGGCAACCTGAGTTCTGATACCAATTTGTCACGACCCAACCCACCATGCCGTGCAGGCACCTACGTACTACCACCTAAGTAGGAGAACCCTCATATCCCAATAATTAAAACATGCGGAAAATTAAATAACATGGAAATAAAATAAATACTAACGGAATTTTATAAATAAGAACCTTTAACACAATTTTGGTTAAGACTTGTAATGTAATTGACACCCCCAAGGGTCTAGTCTAAACATGTAAAAAAGCTACTAAGAGTACAAATGGGACATAATAAATACAAGACATAGCTCCCACTATGCGGAAGGAAATGTAGAAGCTGCTGGAGAATTCTTCATCTTCATCTAAGGAAACATCACCAACCTGCATCTAGACTATGTCAAAAAGACATAACAAGAGTAGTATCAGTACAAACCACACGTACTGGTAGGCATCAACGGTCAACCCGACGCCCACCGCATAATACAAGAAACCAACTAGTAAGAACATGTCATAGCACCCATCGCTTCTCCACCTTTGCTCTCTCTCTCCAATACCTCAGAATTACACTAGTACTCTTACCAGCAACTACTCCCCAGTCACCTACTTACTAGGTTCTTGATCACCGCCTAGCCATTCTAACACGTAGAAAAGTCCAACAAATGCAACTACAACTATTACGACTAACCACTCACGACATACCTTTACTTTCTCTTCACCTTACCCAGCCCTTGCCACATGGTACGTTACATAAAGTTTGTTAACTACTAGCCACAAATTTCTCTTATAACCTATGGACACCACTTGCTCTCAATTATTACGACCCTTAAACCCTTAGCATTCCTGATTCATTCAACAACCACATACGCAACAAGTTCACTCAACATAAAAGGACAATCAAATATAAGTTCTCATAACCACACAACCACTACGGGGAATTACAATATCATTTATCATTACGAACCGAGTTCAATTTCACAATCCTCAAAGTACACAATTATGTCAAGTCATTGGTCCTCTCATGGAACCCAAACCCAAACTGTTAGCATACCGAAGCGTGGTACCCGATCCAAAGATTATGCCGAAATGTGGCAACCGATCCCATAATTATGTCGGAACGTGGTAACCGATCCAAGTTAGTGTGTTAGAACGTAACACTCGATCCACAATCACAATGTATATCATCACAACCATAAAACAAGAGTGATTCACAGCATATAGTTCTTCGTTCATACTTATTTACATTAGGTGTGATCAACAAGCTTCGTTCACATACCTGCACGTATTATAATGAAGCAAGAACAAACCCACAACACACAATCATAGAATTACAACCATCCTAATGAACTACTCATTGACGTATATCAGGTAAGCATTAATTCAACCATACTTAGCCCTAGTTCATCAACTAAGGCTTCTTCCTAGGATTGTACATATTTCATTCGGTGCACGAAGTCCTATGCATAATTCCTACCATTGATTTACATATATTACGCAGTGAGCACAGATTTATAGCTACTCAATTCATAAAACACAGCCTACATGGGCGCCAAGCGGCTACACAAAGTTTTTGGCTTCGATTCTTGTTTTCAGACTTTGTGATGGTGATCTTGACCGAAAATGCCCCACCCATCGACCTCCTTACGCTAGCATTCTCCTTCTCCTTCCTTCACAAGCTTAGAGCATCTTTCTGAGGGTTTCTAGGGTTTTTTATGACTAATTTAGGTATTTTAGGAAGAAGAAGGAAATAGGATTTCGCGTTATTGACATTCTGTCTCGCCTATCCCTCTCTGGTGCCAACTTACCCCGCCCTGGTGCCGCCTCCCTAGCAGCATCTGGTCACCCTGGCGGGATAGTGGCCCAGAAATTTCATGAATTTTTGTTTTCCTAAATAACGACGGTTCGGGTCATTACAACTATAGGTAACCCGTCAATCCACCCAGAATTCGAAGGATTGGCTCAAGATAATTTGAATTGGATTCAATCTCAACTCATTCAAGTGTTAACCAATTTCTAAGAGAATCCTCAATTGAGCTCAATTTAATCTCCAATTTCAACCTTTTTTAAGACTCTTTATTTGTATTGAGTAATGTATGTTCATATATTGAAGGTATGAATTACTATCTATTGTATATCTTTTAGGATTTATCTATCCATCTATAACTTCTTTTTATAAATTTTCATAAGTTGAAATTCAATTTGTGGTTATAAAACTTAAATAACAATATATTAAAATTATTGAGATTAAGCGGGACAAATTGGGCGGGTCAAGACCCAACCCACTTTTAAGCACATTTGAGTCCAACCCATTTGAGCCCAAAGTAAACTTGGGCGAGTCAGGACCCAACCCAATTTCTATTTCAACCCATTTTAATATATCTAATTTCAACTCAACCCGCTCATTTGACACCCCTACTCTCAATGATTGAAAAACTAGAGCAAGTTATTTCAGTACACTACAACAAATTTGATTATTAATGACAAATTATTTTGTCACTTAAAAATCAAATTCGTCACAAAAAATCTTTTGTGACAAAAAAATATTTCGTCAAGTGTTCGTCTCTAAACCTGGTTTCTAAAAGTATACAAAGACAAATTAGAGTTTCGTCACTAAATATAGTTATATTAGCAAAATTATTTTTCGTCCCCAATTTGCACAATATTTATGACAAAAGTGTTTGTAATAAAAGATGTAAATATTTTGTAGGTGATAATGTGTTTTCGTCACTAAGACGGCAATTAATGTCAACGAAACTATCTTGTCACTATATATTTAATTTAATTAGTGACATTTTCAATTGTCTCTAAAGTTATATGTTTTTCGTAGTTAAAAAATGTACTTTTGTACTAAAACATGCCTTTTATATACAAAATAATTTTTCGTCCTTAAATATATAAAATAGTGGCAATATTGCTTTTATAAAATCATTTACAATTTTGTAGTTGAAAACTATTATATCGTCACTAAATATATTGCTTTACCGACAATATAAAATCATCACCATTAATTTTCATGATTAGTAATTAATTTATGACAAATTAATACAAAATATAATTATCTTAAAGAGTATAGTTTAATCTTTGCTTTAGAATAAGCATTTAAAGGTAGACTTTTTTGTCAGTAATTTACAAATACTTGATGATGTTTAAATCCACGGTGGTACTATACAATTAGGGTATGTTTGAAAAGTCACCTGATAATTGGAATTGGTGTAATTACTAGGGTAATAATTACCAGCCTAATAACTACACTGTCTAGTAATTACACTGACCTGTTTGGTTGCCACAGTGTAATTACACTGTAATTACACATGTCCTGTTTGGATGCCATGTAATTACACATGTTCTGTTTGGATGCACAATTACAATCATAAAATTATATTAAATTTTAAATATAAAAATTAATTATTTAAAATTTATATTAGACAAATAAGAAACTTTATAAATGGCATTAAATTAAATATCTAAGATATATATTCTTTTTTGAAAATATATTAACTAATAAACATATTTTCTTTAACTAATATTATGAAAAAAATAATTGATTTATATTTTTTCAAATTAATATATTTCAATTGAATTGATCGTAAAAACTAAAAGTATAAAGTTTCAATTGAACATCGTGAAATGCATGTTTGATAAAAACATTAATATATATATATAAAATGTCATAAATTATTAAATGTTTGACAAAAATATAGTCTATCAAGTCTAATTAAAAAATGACGTGCATTGTGAATTCAATATTACTAAAACAAATGAAACTGAAAATATAACATAAGTTATAAATTCAAAACAAAAAATTTAACATAATACTCTAATAGCAAATTTCAACATAGCATGCATAAATATGATTTATTTTTATTTTTTTCTTAAAAATGAAACGTAAGTCTATAACCTTACTTAACAATAAATTCTATTTTAATTTAAAAATGAAAATACTAATAAAATTATGCTAATAAGAAAATAAGCATGGCATAAAGAAATAGATAATACGAAAAAATTGCATAGAATCGCGTAAAGTAAGGTTGAGAACAAGAAGAAAATGAAATATAATAATAAAAAATAAAAAATAAACTTATACAAATTTTTAGAATAATAGAAATAAAAAAGAACTTAAAATAATAGAAGTAAAAAAAGTTAAAACAAAAAAATAAAAATAGAAACAAAAAAAAATTAAAAAGTAATCAGCTGGTAACTACATCATGTAATTACCAGCAATTCACAGCCTGTGAATTGTAGAGTGTAATTACCCCTGCCAATTACACCAATTACTTGTTGATAAAGTAATTACATGTCTAACCAAACAGGACAGATAGTGTAATTACACTCAATTACACCAAATCCAATTACCAGGGTGTCCTTCCAAACAGGTCCTTAGTATTTTTATAGTTCTCCTTTAATTTGAGAATTTATCATTATATAAATTAAAATAACATAATAAATCATACAAGGTACACAAGAAAAAATGTATCTACAATTTTATAATTAAGAACTAATTCTATATTGAAATAAAATTTCATTACAAACTCCTTAAGTTAAAACAAAAATAAAATATATTCTATCCAATATAAAAGTTGAATCGAAATACAAGATACATTGATATAATAAAAAATAAAATGTATTGCTTCCTTAAATGCGAATAAAATCACTTGTCTAATAAATTTAGATATTTGCATAAATTTTCACCTTCATATACATGCCAAAAAAAAAAAAAGTTTTAAGTTTAGTATATACAGTATACATTATCAAATGATAATCATAAATTATATATTAATTAGTGAAGCAAATAGAAGAGTGAGAAATAAGTACTAGTAAGATTCTTGAAGATTGAAGTTGCATAGTAAATATTTAAGTTGTTCTTTAGCTGCAAATAACCACGAGAGTTGAGAGAGAAAATTAAGAATTTTGAGTACTTGACCTCTCAAAAACAAAAACAAAAAAAACTTCAAACTTTAGAATAAAATAAAAACAAATAAGAACACACTAATACATTATACATACACACAATATAATATGGGGAAAATCTCAAATTTGCAATGCCCAGCAAATAAAAGGAGAGAGGAATGAGAAATGCACCAAAGAAAATAAAGTACAAATAATGTTACATACCTTGGATCTATATTGAAGCAAACAAGGTGCTAGAAGTAGCTTTGCTTCTTAAAGAGCACAACATCGCAAAATTAGTGCCCGTTTGGATTAACTTATTTTTTTTATGTATTTTTGACTTTTAAATAGTTTTTTAGTAGATGAAATTTCACAAATAGACACTAAAATAAACTTAATTAGGCTTCATAGCTATAATTTGTTAGTTACGATTCGTAGCTACATGTTATAGGGAGGAGATAGACGAGCGAGATTAAGAGAAGGAGGAGAGAAGCCATCAAGAGATGGCAGAGACTAGAGAGAGGCGAATTGTATTTGTATATTTGTCAGATAATTGTATATGTAATTGATATACATATGTATCAATGATTGTATTTGTATATCTGGCGAACGAGATTGGAAGAGGAGGGAGAGAGACGAGCGAGATTGGTAGAGGGAGGAGAAAGACGAGGGAGAGGGGCAGAGTCGAGAGAGGCGAATTGTATTTGTATATATGTCAAATAATTATATATATGTAACTGGTATACATAATGTATCAATGATTGTATTTGTATAGCTCCAAAATTGTGTGTGTGTGTGTGTGTATATATATATAGTATGTATATGTATCAATGAATACAATAGTATTTTTAAGCACCTAATTTTAGGTCAAAAAAGTTTTAAAATGAGTCAAAAGTAGAGTATCATCTCCTTATGACTTTTAACTTTTGACTTATTACTTTTTATATGTCCATCAAATAGACCTTTAATATTTTTAATTAAAAGAGAGAAAGATAGAAATAATATAGAGCCCATTTGGATTGGCTGGAAAAAGTTACTTTTAAGTTAAAAATAAAAAAATCAAACTTAAATGACATTTAAGTCAAAAAAAAAAAAAGTAGAGGGGTCCTACTTTTGATTTTTAACTTTTTTTAAAGTCATTTGTAGATTGAAATATGAGAGATAAATGGGGGAGACCAACGTTGGGTGGGACTGTAGTGGCATCAGTAGTTAATAAAATAGGGATTTGACGAAAGAAAAAAATGAGGGAAATTTTGCGTCTTATTTTTTTTCGCTCAAATTTAGAAAAAATTATGAAAAAAAAGACGAAGAAAATTAAGGATTTTATCATTTATCAATGGTAAAATTATTTTTAGCAACCATGAAAATATAATGTGAGGATTTATTTATACTTTAAATTTATTGTAGTACCATAAATTATGACCACAATTAAATTAATTTTTTGTCATTTATTAAAACCAACCAACAATTTTGCTCTGTTTTTGGGTATGTTTTAATTATCAATTAGCATATACTTTTTGTAGTGGAAAATATGATATTTATTGTAACCTAACTTAATTTTAGAAAGTTTTAATGATTTTCTTAAAAAAAGAATGCTATCATCACTTTGGACAAAATAGATCGTATGCTTATTTATTTGTTTCATTATTTTAATTCAAACACGTAATTATTTCTTTTTTAAAAAAAATTGCTACTCATTTTTAAACTTGTTCAATTGAGCATCTTGATACATAATAAAATATTTCTAATAAAAACTTTTGGCTCAGATTTCAAAAACATTTTTGTGTTTGATCTCAAACACTCATTACTTAGATAAGCTAACTATCTAAAATATGTCACATCCTTTAATTTTATACATCAACCTGAATTGAACAACTTGAGTTTTACAACTATTGTGGTTGAAGAAAATGCGAAAATATGGGACCACACCAATTTTGACAGTAACTTTTTAAAAGCAAATCAACAGATATCCATGCATAAAAATTATAAAAAAAAAATTGATTCTTTTAAAAGAAACCGGCAAATGTTTGCTGACTATTTTTGCACAAATGTTATTGTCACGCCTTGAGCCTACATCCTAGACGAAACTGGCACTCAAAAATCATTGCTGGTTCCCAAGTGAACTCTTGATCTGGCTCATTACTCAGCGGAAGACTTACTCAAGCAAAACGAAAACTCATGATGCAAAATAACTTAATTTAAACTTAACTCCAATAATTGTTTGAAAATAATTTAACAAGTATTAGTTAACTGCCTCATGAACTCAAAAACATTACAACAACAAGGGGAATAATGATAGACTCCTCGACTTTTAAAAAATCCATGAAGCCTCTACTATTATAGAAGGATTATCGGGACAAGACCATCGACATCGTACCAAACTGAAAATAAAAGTGGAACCCTCCGAAAGCAAGGAGCCTCACCAAAGCTAACTGGAACTGCAAGTGGTCTCAACGGAGCGCCTGATGACGACCCTGAATACCTATATCTGCATAATAAAAGATGCATGCCAAATGGCATCAGTACATGGAATGTACGAGCATATAAGGGGAATTCTAAAGCATAAACATAAGCTTGAACTAATAGAAAAGAAACATACTTACTTCTTCTCAAACTCACTCAACTCAACTCAAACTCCACTCAAGGATAGGATAACTCAAGGATAATATACTCTACTCAAAGGTAAGATACTCGGCTCAAGATACTCAACTCAAAGGTACTCACCTCAAGTGTCACGATCAAGGGGTACAGCCTAGATGTAATATGATGTATAGGACCCCGAGAGACCCCATACAAGCCACTTAGAATTCATAACATAAGAAATAGAACAATTGAAGTAAAGAAAACATTGCAAGTCCAAAACACTTTATAAAATAAAGCGGAAGTCTAAAACACTTGTCTCAATAGACATCTAATACAATAGAATGAAATTGGGCCTAGCCCATACATCATGTTCAAACTGAATATAAGAAGGAAACTAAGAACAATGAGAATCCGTCCTTGAAGCATGAGCACTCACCAAGCTCAGAAATCTCGATATCAACCACTAGCCACAAAACTGAGGACCCTGCCTGTTGAACCCTACATTTGGGAAATATGTAGGCAAGAGTATGTGTTAGTACAAAACAATGTACCAAGTATGATAGCTATTCATAAAACACTTAAATCATGCTAAAATGGGACATTTCATGACATGCAATTGACCAAGCTAAAACATGATATAAGAAGGTTAGAAAACATAAGTCATAAAACATGGTCAATGCAAGCTAACATCTTTAAAACTTTGATTACATATGAGGTACTTGAAGTGACCTTAGTTCATTATTATTGTGGGAAGTAACCTTAACCGACATAGAGACCATGTGAGCTATATCATGATCCCCTCGGTGTCTCCCACACCATATAGGGTTTTCTTACTTGCCAAGATAAGGATCATGAACTTCTAGCTTAAGTGGATACACTAGTAATGTCTATCTAGACAATCATCCTATGGGGGCACATAGTGTCACGACCCGAGCCTACACCCCGAAAGCGACACGGCGTATAAGACTCCGAAAAGTCGCATACAAGCCTCATAGCAATCATAACATTCGATATAAGGAAAATGGTATGGAATTAAAACTTTCTTTAAAGCCATACAATCAAAATACTCATTTAAAACACTTGAAACACAGAGGAAGTCTATTGTCTCACATGGCCATCTAACAACATCTTGAAAACTAAAGTAGGGACACGACCACTTCCATTCCCTCCTTGAGATTTAGGGTTAGACACCCTATCATTGTTGACCATAGGGGAATCTTGGTTGGAGAACCTCTTTTTGGACCTTGGTTAACTTTGTTCATCGGATCTAGACCTCTTCTTCTCTCTACTCTTCCTCTCAAGTTTGGACTCCTCAATAGATTGAGCATACACTATGAGCCTAGAAATGTTCATGTCATCATGGAGCATTGTTGTACGCCACTCTTCCTTAACTAGGTCGGATACACCGGTCACAAACCTACTCATCTCATCTCTAGGGTTGGACACCAAAGATGGAGCATACTTAGAGAATAGGGTAAACTTCAAGGAATACTCCTCCACACTCATGCTACCTTGCCTAAGGTTGATAAATTCCTCCACCTTAACCTCCCTCTTCTCACGGGGAAAGTACCTACCAAGGAAAGCTTTCTTAAACTCCTCCCATTCTATAGGACCCGCTTCTATAGGCCTATTACTTTTCCATTAAGTGAACTAAACTTGGGCAACATCTTCAATTGGTAAGAGACAAGTTCGACTTTTTCTCTAGAAGTCACCCCCATAGCATTGACTATCTTATATACCTCATCCAAAAACTATTGGGGATCCTCTTCCACCTTGGAACCAAGAAAAATTAGAGGATTCATCCTCACAAAGTCCCTCAACCTAGAAGCAATAGTACTCTCAATTGCATTCACTATAGGCCCCACATCTCTATTAACTTGGGCCGTCATAGCTTGGGCTAAGGTTAGAAAAGAAGACCTAATTTCTTCATTAGTCATGGCCGAAGCATCAACCGGAACTTGGCTGCCTTGAGGACCTTGGGGAGGAACTCCCTCATTCACATTCTTTTTTTCCTCTCTCCTTACGGGCGTCCTTCGTGTATTCATATCCTATAAACACAAGAGAAGGATTAGGAAAATGACACTTAAAGAGCTAAACTCTAAGGCACGACTTCAAGAATAACGAAAGAAGTGTAACTTCCTAACGTCCTATAGCCTCTCACTCATAGATGTGTCGTGACTCACACCGATGAACAAGACTCTGCTAGACGTGGCTTGTGAGACATCAATCCTAAAAACCATTCCCATAACCTTATGCTCTAATACCATGTTTATCACGACCCGAGCCTACACCCCGAAAACGACACGGCGTATAAGACTCTGAAAAGTCTCATACAAGCCTTATAGCATTTATAACATTCGATATAAGGAAAATGGTACGGAATTAAAACTTTCTTTAAAACCATACAATTGAAATACTCATTTAAAACACTTGAAACACAGTGGAAGTTTATTGTCTCACATGGCCATCTAAACAACATCTTGAAAACTAAAGTAGGGACACGACCCTTTACAATCGAAAGACTAACAATTGTCTATTACATGAAAGAAATGGAAACTATAATACTTGTCCTTGATATATGAGGACATACCACTTTGCCTTGGAAGAATCTCAAATCCAAGCTTCTACTAGAGAGAGTCAAACTGAGTACCAATCCCTACACTTCATAAAGGTAAATAATATGGGTTAGCACAATTAAGTACTAAGTATGATTGCCATGCAAAAATATGCTTAAAACAAACATTTTATTTGAAATCATGTTTTATGCCAATTTGAGATAACCTTCATGAACATAAGCATAAGAGGCATAATATAAGACATAATCAACATACAAGTCATTTGTTCACATTATGCCATAATCAACATATAAACCATTACCTTCACATTAAGCCTTCACCTCAAGTAACCCTCAAGTTATACTTTGTGCAATGTATGGATAGCGTCCCATACCACCATCCCCACTAAAGTATCACATTAAGGTCACCAAAGTGAACTTACCATTCAACCTTTCCATCTTCACATAATACTCATACATAAGAGACATAAACATTTCATAAGTCATATCAACACATTAGGACCCATATCTAGGACAACCCTAAGTCATACTTGTGCAATGTATGAGTAGCATCCCATAGTACTACTCACACTAAGTACTCCTTCGAAGTCACCATAGACAAGGCACATTCATACTCAATAAGTCATGACAAGGAAGTAACTCATAATACAATCCAAGTATAGCATACATCATTACATTAAATACATAAGTCAACATTCCCCATTATTTTCATTAAGAACACCTTCATTCATTAGACATTAAACCAACATTCTCCATTAACATAATCATAAGAGTGTATTCATTTCATTTAACATTATAAAGGAACACACCATAACTACTCTCAAAGTCTACTTGTGCAATGCATAAATGACATCCCATACTACCACCCATACTAAGTAGTACATTCTTGAGAAGCCATAGTTCATTAACATTCTTTGTGGGGGTAAGCCTTAACTGACATAGACCATGTGAGCAATTCATGGAATCCTGGTGTCACCCTCAGCGGATTAAGGATTCCTACTTGCCTAAGGTAGGACCATTGTTTTTAGTTTAAGTGGATCCACTAGATAGACCTATGTGGGCACATAGTTATGGGATAGGGAGATTGTTACTAGATACCCCACCTCAACTCACGAATGAGCATCCATCTCAAGAGATTGTTACTAGATACCCCACCTCAACTTTCGGATGAGCATCCATCTCAATTCATATTCACTCGGAACTTAGCATTATTCCCCACGGAGTACTTAACATTCATTACATTAGTCATAATTATGAGATAAGAGATTGCTACTAGATACCCACCTCAACTCATGGATGAGTACCCATCTCAAACCCAACATTCATTCATTGGAAAGCTCATAGATTCAAAGATGAGAATAGCCTTTCATATAAGAATCTCCATATTGTGAGAAAGTCTTTTCACAACATGTCATTATCATTCATTAGAGTATAATTGAGAATTTGCCTTTCAATCAACCCATCATCATTACATAATCATAGAAACTTCATTCATTAGTCATTCATGAGTGTGTGTATGTGAGAATAATCTTTCACATATAGCCTCATCATTCATAGGTATTAATTGAGAAATAACATTCAGTCATAACACAATTACCTTTTTAACATAATCATAACCCTTTAATTGAGATCACACACATGTACTTCACATAATAATCATACATACTCTTTCATGAAATTGCCCCATAGGGCTATGAACCAATTGATGTGCCGCGAAATCGTGACACATTTGATGCTTAATAACTATGAACTAATACTGGAATTAAGTGGAATTTTTGGATTATTTGATGGGTTTGTTAAATGTGTAGGCAGAATCTGAGTTGTATATAAAAGTGGAAAAAGAAGCAGCAATGATGTTGACCAAGTGAAGTTCACAGCCAATTTCACGGATCGTGAATTTCATTACGGTCCGTAGTGGAGCAAGTGGAAGTAAGGCATTGTTGGGCCTTGAGAAGATGAAGAGTAGGAATAACCAAGTGAAGACCACGGAGGGTTCTACGGGCCGTATCCCTCACCACGAACCGTGGTGCCTGCCGTGAAGCTGAACCATTGTGACATCAAGGGAGAGTTGAAAGAAGGTTGAAAACTAAGTGAAGACCACGGGTGACTTCACAGGCCGTGTTCCTCACTACGGACCGTGGTCCTCACTACGGACTGTGGTAACTCCCGTGGTGCATTTTCCAGTAAAGGAATTGAAGACCCAACCTTTGGGAAAGTTAAAGGGAAGATCATGGAGGGCTTCACGAGCCCTCTACGAATCGTAGAACTGGCCGTAGAGCCATCCGACATTTCTGTCCTAGTTCAACTAGGACACGTGCTAAACATTTTATTTTGAATTACTTTAGGTCATTTTTGGATCATTGTTCATTATCTTACGTTTTACGACTAAGAACACAGTATTACTTTCAGCTTTCGATATTTGGATTTTTGATAATTATTTTCTTGGAGATTCGGATTCAGACTATTAGATTATCAAAGTGGTTGTTGATTTGCTAATTATTTTCTTAAGTCTTTCTCAATATGTTTTCATCCCTAATTACTTATTATTTATGTGAAAGCATGAGTGGCTAAATACCACGACTGGGGTTGTGGGATCTATCATATTCTAGTTGCGATACCGTAAAACGAGTAAAAGGCAGTCTGTGTGTACAACATGTAGTTTTTAGCTTTCAATATCATTTTAGTCTAGTGAGTGCATGCATTAGACGAGCCTGTATCTGGTATTTTTTCGAGAGAAAAATACCAGTTAGGAAAAAGTTGAATTAAAATAACAAATTGGAGTTAAAGCTTGAGTTCGAGAGAAAAGATCTTTAACACCATATCATTTCAAGAGAGGTTCAATGTTAGTAACACTCTAAGGTTGAGATAACATGAGTGATCATTATCTGATTAGGCTGAGAAGCGTTAGATAAATTTAACTCGCAAGGATTCTATAAACATTGATTTGCCTGACACTCAATTTACGGGAGAACACTAGAACTAATGTTATGGTGAACACAATACTGGTTTCTCTTAATTGGTTGAATCAATGTTACAACAAAATAGTTTGTTAGTCTTGAGCCTAGATTTTGACTGCAAGTTTTGGTAATCATAACAATTCAACCATACCCAATTTACTTTCATTTGTTATTTGTCTAGGAGATAATAACAACATTCGAATAAACGGGATAGTGAAACCTTATCTGTAAAGAAATTCTCTATGGGATCGACCTCAACTCTAGTTGAGTTTTGTAAATTGACATTGACGGTTTACACTTCTTAATTGAAGTGTAAGTTTGGACGTATCAAATTTTGGCGCCGCTGCCGAGGAATTTCAATTCAAAAGTGTTTTACTAGCGTTTATTCAATTGTAGTTATATTTCCTAATTTTACGTTTTGTTTGGTGTTTGTGTGTTTTTCAGGAGAGTTAGATTGTGCATGCCCAACACTAGAAGCAAAGGAGCTCCATTGCTTCCTTACGACCCTGAATTTTAGAGAACTCTTCGAAATTGGTTAATGCACTAGAACTAGAGGCTCAGAGACACAGACTGGGACTAGAAGCTGAGATTGATGCTGCAAGGAATGTACATCAAACTGCAGGAATCAATCAACCTAGGCCAGGTTTCCAGCAAAAAGCTGGAATCAATCAACATAGGGTAGTAGAGGAGAACAGAGGGGAGGAAAGAGTAGTCCATCCCCAGCTCCAACCAATAGCCCAAAGGGGTAGAGCTCAGCATCCAGCTCATATGATGTATGAAGAAGATGATGCTGACTTGGATGGAGCTGGAGCCACTGGAGCCATAGTGCTACTTGCACTACCCCTAGGTGTTAATTTCACAATCACCAGCACCATGATACAATTGCTGAACCTGAAAGGTATATTTAGAGGTGCAGCTGGTGATGATGCAAATTAGCACTTGATGAATTTTGTGGCAATCTGTAAGTCACAAAAGATTCCTGGGATCAACCAAACAACAATGAGATTGAGGCTGTTTCCATTGTCTCTTATTGGAGAGGCGACTAACTGGTTGAATGAGATGTCAGATGACTCCATCATAACTTGAAATGAGTTAAAAGAAGCTTTCCTGGAATGATTCTTCCCAGAATCAAAAGAGCTACAGATGAAGGACGAGATTAGTACACACAAGCAGGTACCAGGAGAAGCAATGCTTGGTGGAGGTTCATCCAAAAGCTGAAGAAATGTCCCGACCATGATCTTATCGAAATGCATCTTAAACAGGACTTTTATAGGTCTCTGAATTATGTTACTAAATCTGTTGTTGATGCAGTTTGTGGAGGCTCATTTATGAGGAAGTCATTTGTGGAGAGCATGCAACTATTGGATAAGGTCTCAAAGAACAACAGAGCATGGTACACTAGAGATTCAGAGGTAGGAGATCTTGGGTATGCATTTGAGCTTTTAGCTGAACAGAGGAAGAGAGAAGAAGAAAGGGACCAAGACATGGCACATATGAGGACTCAAAAAGATCTGCTCACAAAGCACCTTGTCGCCAAGTCTGAAAAGGTGGATGCTGTGGGACAGCAAAACAGGTATGAGGATCAGGATCTTGAACTTGATGAGAAAGCTAACTACTTGGGGAACCAAGGGGGTTTTCAGAATTATAACTCTGGAAATTAGGGTTACAATTCTGGAAACGCAGGTCGGAACTATGCTAGGGATGGTCAGTATGATAGGCCATCAAATAGGGATCAAGGAAACTGGCAAAGCAGAGATAGGTATAGGATTGATCGCAGTGGTGTTTATGTACCCCCAGGCAATAGAGACCGGGCAAGTAGTAGTTCCAGCGGATCTAAGCTGGAAGATATGATGGCTAAAGTACTCTAGAAGGTTGAATCAACTGATGCAGGGGTAAAATAAATAACAGGTGATTTCTCAAGCATGAGTCAGTTGGTGGACTCTCACACCACCTCTATTAAACAAATTGAGCAGCAGTTGGGGAAACTCTCAGCCTCACTGAATTAGAGGAAGAATGGATCACTACTAAGTGACACCATTCAGAATCCCAAGAAGGACGGGCACTGCATGGCCATCGCAACCAGGAGTGGTAAAGTTCTTACTGACCCTATTTCTGCAGGTACCAAAAATGGACAGATTCTGGAGCAAGCTGGCAGAGATGAGGATAACATTATACATGTAGATAACTTGGAAAATGCTTAGCCTAAAGCACAACCTGCGAGAGGAAAAGAGAAAGAGGTCGAGGAAAACCTGCCTTTATAGCAGATCCCTAGACCACCTCCTCCTTTCCCTAAAATGCTTAAAAAGAAAGCTGAAGATGGGAAGTTTACAAAGTTTATCACCATGCTGAAACAACTTTCAATAAACATACCACTGGTGGAAGCCCTGGAGCAGATGCCAGGATGCCAAGTTCATGAAAGACTTGGTTACCAAGAAAAGAGCTGTAAGTTTTGATTTTTCTAACGATATTCATCATTGCAGCGCCATTGCTATCATATCTCTGGTTTAGAATAAGGAAGATCCAGGTGCATTCACGATCCCATGCACCATTGGGTCAATTAGCTTTGCAAAAGCTTTATGTGATCTAGGAGCTAGCATCAACTTGATGCCATTAGCCATTTATAAAAAGTTGGGATTGGGAGTACCAAAACCTACAGCAATGAGGTTGATGACGGCTGATAGGTCAGTTAAGCAGCCTGTGGGAGTCCTATGTGATGTACTTGTGAAGGTGGACACCTTCATTTTTCCGACTGACTTCATGATCTTGGATTGCGAGGTAGACTTTGAGGTCTCCATCATTTTGGGAAGACCATTTTTGGCAACAGGAAGAGCCTTAGTAGATATTGAGAGAGGTGAGCTGAAGTTTAGACTTAACAAAGATGAGGTAAAATTCAATATTTGCAGGTCAATGAAGCAACCCGGTTATATGAATGTGATATCTGCAATAGAGGTGGTTGCTGATGAGGACATGGGGGTACCCATAGAAGTGAAGATGGCGGTTGAAACATTAGCAGCAGTGCTGATGAACTTTGATGTTGATTTCCGGTCTAACTATGTAGAGACTGTGAATGCTTTGCAAGGGATAGGAGCAAACTCGTATGCTCCAAAGAAATTGGACATGGACTTGAAAAATAGGCCAAGCCTTCTAGCAAAGCCATCCATTGAGGAGCCACCGGTGCTAGAGTTGAAACAGTTACCTAGTCACCTCAGGTATGTATTTTTGGGGACTAATAACACTTTACCTGTGATTTTGGCTGCAAATTTAAATGAAGAGCAGGTGAAGGAGGTGATCACGGTGTTGAGAAGGTACAAAAGGGCCATTGGGTGGACCATTGTAGATATAATTGGAATACCTCTGGGTATATGCACCCAGAAGATTTAGCTTGAGGAGGACTATAGCCCAAGAATTGAACACCAGCGAAGACTAAACCCACTTATGCAAGAGGTGGTTAAGAAAGAGAATATCAAGTGGTTAGATGCTGGGGTGGTTTATCCCATTTCTGACAGTCACTAGGTCAGTCCAGTGCAATGTGTGCCTAAAAAGGGCGGTATGACTGTGTTGGCAAATGCCAAAAATGAATTAGTCCCACAAAGACTAGTCACTAGATGGCGAGTGTGTATGGACTACAGGAAGCTCAACAAGTGGACTTTGAGGGATCATTTCCCCATGCCTTTCATGGACCGAATGCTTGATAGGTTGGCAAGTAAAGGGTGGTATTGTTTCTTAGATGGATACTATGGCTACAACCAGATATCAATTGCTCCTGAAGATCAGGAAAAGACCACCTTCACATGTCCTTATGGCACCTTTGCGTTTAAAAGCATGACATTTGGACTGTGTAATGCACCAACAACATTCCAAAGGTGTATGCTATCCATTTTCTCTGACATGGTGGAAGACACTTTAGAGGTATTTATGGACAATTTCTATGTAGTACGTGATACTTTCGATGATTGTTTTTTGAATCTTAGCAGGGCTTTACAGAGATGTGAGGAGGCCAACCTGGTGCTGAATTAGGAGAAGTGCCATTTCATGGTGAAGGAGGGCATAGTTCTTGGACATAGGGTATCACAGAAAGGGATCGAGGTCGACAAGGCCAAGATTGAAGTGATTGAAAAGTTACCTCCGCCGATCTGTGTGAATGGTGTTTGAAGCTTTCTAGGACATGCCGAATTCTATAGGTGTTTCATCAAGGACTTCTCCAAAATTGCACACCCTATGTGCAAGCTTTTGGAGAAGGAGATGAAATTTGTCTTTGATGAGGCATGTCTCAAAGCTTTTGAGTGCCTAAAAGAAAAGTTGATTTCAGCACCACTGATTATTAGCCCAGACTAGGCAGAACCATTTGAGGTAATGTGTGATACTAGTGGGACTGCATTAGGAGTTGTTATGGGACAAAAGCGCAACAAGATGTTCCATCCGATTTACTATGCTAGTAAGTCGCTAAATGGGGCACAGTGAAACTACACAGTCACTGAGCAAGAACTATTGGTTGTAGTGTATGCATTTGAAAAGTTCAGAGCTTACCTGCTAGGCACTAAGGTGATAGTTCACACAGACCACGCTGCCTTGAGATATCTCATCACAAAGAAAGATGCCAAGCCTAGGCTGATCCGATGGGTATTGCTTCTCCAAGAGTTTGACTTCAAAGTGAAGGACATGAGAGGTTGTGAGAACCAGTTAGCTGATCACCTATCTAGGTTGGAAGCTGCAAAAAAGGAAAAACTTGAGCTCGAGATAGATGACACATTCCCGGATGAGAAGGTATTAGCTGCTATTCTTGACCTTATTCCTTGGTTTGATGACTATGCTAATTTTATAGTTAGTGATTTGATGCTTGAGGGGCTGACATATCAGCAAAGAAAAAGGTTCCTGCATGATGTAGTCAAGTACTTTTGGTACCTGCCGTGAAGCTGAACCAGTGTGACATCAAGGGAGGGTTGAAAGAAGGTTGAAACCCAAATGAAGACCACGAGTGACTTCACGGGCAGTGGTCCTCACTACAGACTGTGGTAGCTCCTGTGGTGCATTTTCTAGTGAAGGCATTGAAGACCTAACCTTTGGGAAAGTTAAAGGGAAGATCATGGAGGGCCACGGCCCGTGAAGCCCTCTACGAACCGTAGAAGTGGTTGTAGAGCCATCCGACATTTCAGTCCTAGTTCGACTAGGACTCGTTTTAAACATTTTATTTTGAATTACTTTAGGTCATTTTTGGATCATTATTCATTATCTTGCGTTTTACGACTAAGAACACAGTATTACCTTCAGCTTTTGATATTAGGATTTTTGATAATTATTTTCTTGGAGATTCGGATTCAGACTATCAGATTATCAAAGTGGTTGTTGATTTGCTAATTATTTTCGTAAGTCTTTCTCAATATAATTTCATCCCTAATTACTTATTGTTTATGTGAAAGTATGTGTGGCTAAATACCACGACTAGGGTTGTGGGATCTATGACAATATTCTAGTTGCGATACCGTAAAACAAGTAAAAGGCAGTCTGTGTGTACAACCTGTAGTTTTTAGTTTTCAATATCATTTTAGTATAGTGAGTGCACACATTAGACGAGCCTGTATTTGGTATTTGTTTGAGAGAAAATACCAGTTAGGAAAAAGATGAATTAAATTAACAAATTGGAGTTAAAGCTTGAGTTCGAGAGAAAAGATCTTTAACACCATATCATTTCAAGCGAGGTTCAATGTTAGTAACACTCTAAGGTTGAGAGAACATGAGTGATCATTATCTGATTAGGCTGAGAAGCTTTAGATAAATTTAACTCGCAAGGATTCTATAAACATTGATTTGCTTGACACTCAAATTACGGGAGAACACTAGAACTAATGTTATGGTGAACACAATCCTGGTTTCTCTTAATTAATTGAATCAATCTTACAACGAAATAGTTTGTTAGTCTTGAGCCTGGATTTTGAATGCAAGTTTTGGTAATCATAACAATTCAACCATACCCAATTTACTTTCACTTGTTATTTGTCTAGGAGATAATAACAACATTCGAATAAACGCGATAGTGAAACCTTATTTGTAAAGAAATTCTCTGTGGGTTCGACCTCAACTCTAGTTGAGTTCTGTAAATTGACATCGACTGTTTACACTTCTTAATTGAAGTGTAAATTTGGACGTATCACCAACATCAACCCATACATCTAGGATACTACAATAGATAAGGAAATTGACATGATTTAATTACTAATCCAATATAAACATCAACAATTCAACATACTTGCATAATCAACCAATTCCCAATCTCAATTCACCACTTAAGAATTTGGGGGAAAACATGGGTTCAAGGGAGAAATCATCTTAATTTATCTTTAAATCCACAATTCATTCATAATTCAATGCAATTAAGCCTTCGAAAATCATTTGGAATTGAACCCATGCTAAGATTGAAAACTAGGGTTTTGGGAGAAACAATATTGGAGAATTGAAATCACTTTTGAAATTGGCTCCTTGAAAGAAACTAAGTCAAGGATGAAGACTACCATGCCTTCTATGGAAGAACTAAACGAATATCCCTTGAAAAAGATGAATACTTGACCTTGAGAGCTTGAATCCTTCACCTCAAATAGAGGTTTCTAGAGAGTGAACTTTTGAAAGGGGGGGAGGGGGGGGTTTCTAATTTGTGATTTGAAATAATGAGTTGAAAATAGAGTTTAATACTTTAAAAACCCTTAAAATACTTTAAATAACTTATAATAACCGTCCCCCAACTTAACTAAACTTAAAATGAATTTACCAAACCACCCCCACTTACACCGAACCAAGACAGCAAACACAGGCATGACCTACGGACCCTCACCCACGGACCGTGGGCGGGATCACGGACAGCGCTATCACTTCGTGGTTCATGGCTGCAACTTGTTTTTGTGGGCCTTGACCCTTGGAGGCCATCCACGGGGCATGGATGGACCTATGGGGTTAGGCTTTAGGGTCCTCCTCAAGGACCCCTAGGGTGGTCCTTGGGGAACCGTACCTTGACGTTTAACCCCTAAAGCCCTCAACCTAAGCTCAGGAAAACATTCTACCACTTGAAACCCCACAACAACTCATACACAAAGTCGTTACGCTCTAGTTTCACCTATTTATTTTACGGGTCGTTACACATAGGTATGGGATAAGGAAATTTCTTCTAGAAATCCGGCCTCTACTAACAAGAGAGCTTCCATCTCAATATCCTCTCGGTGCTAAGCATAAATCACACGAAATAGTCATTTCTTACTTATTCTCATTATCCATGAAAGGGCACGTCATCTTGCCAATCCAAGCTAAGTCACAAGTCGTCCATGGAAAGGTACAATTAAGTATCCAATCCAAGCTAGGTTTCATTAGGATAGCTCTTTATCTTTGATTCAATTAGGTGTGAAGACCTTTCAACCTTAGAATCCTTAATATGTGAGAAAACCTTTCTCAATCATACTTTCATGTGTTTATGAGAAAATCCTTTCAACAACACAACAACATCATCATCATTGATACTATACTCTCAAAGCATCCTTAAACATTTACATAGATTTCAAAAGAACATGCATGATTCTATAATTCACCTTTCAAGGTTCAAAACCTACTTTGAATCACCACATCTAGAAAACAAGGATTAGATATGGATTTCATCATAAATTCATGTGATTCTATCACTTCATGCTTGATTTCATAAAACTCTTCTTTCATAATCAAAAACTCACATCATATGATCATAATTTGGAAAACATGGGAATTTCATGGGTTCATAGGGGAATCATCATAAAATAGTAGTATTTCATCAATTCATGCATAAGAAATCATAATTCAATCATTTAAGTTAATAATCAAGAGAACCCATGGCAATTGAAGAAAACCCTAACTCAATTTGGGATTTCTAACTTTGAAAATAGGAGAATTTGGGAACTCCATGGATGGAAGGAATCCATGGATGAAAACTATCTTACCTCAAAGCCAAATGCTTATCTTCAAATGTGAAAATGGAGGCTTGCCTTGAAACCCTAGGTTGAACCCTTTTTCTTCTTCAAGTTTCTAACGAGAGAAATATTTTGGAGAGGAGACTTGTTCTTCTTTTAAGAATTTGAGAGAATGATTTCTATTGGGGAATTTGGGGGTTAAAATACTTATATAGGGGTCTTAGACATAGGAAAAACGACATAGTATAGGGATTAAACAATTAGGAAAATACCCAACTACCCTAAATATAATTGTTGACCCCACAACCCATGGACCTCGACTAACAGACCGTGGTCTGACCGACGGCCCGTCATGTCGGTCCATCGTTCAATTCAGAAACCATGATCAAGGGGTCCTGATCCACGGACCGTGGACCAACCGACGATCCGTTGGTCCAGCCGTGGTTCTAGTTTTTTGGAAAGTGTTGGGGTGACCAACCACGGACCACACCTACGGTTTGTGGTCCCATCCACAGGCCGTGGGTTTCCTCCGTCGGTCAGCACCTGCAACTCCTGAAAATAGTTACTTTGCCCTTTCTCGAATCCGGGGTGTTACATTATCTCCCCCTTGGGATTATTCGTCCTCGAATGAGATTATAGACATCACTGGAGAAAAAGGACTCTAGACTAGCAACCTATCACGCATGCAACTTCATCAAAATGCACACAACCAAGGAGGAATATCAACTTCAAGCTAGGATATACTCATAACATAATAAGGAAAACGGGAATTAGCTGCCCAACATGAATGCAATTCTCATAATGCACATATCCGAGGAGGAAAATATCAACTCCAAGCTAAAGCATGCTCTCATCATCATATCATGAAGTGTATATGCAACTCATACTCAAATGCACATAAACATGTATAAATCAATCAAATTGACTAATTTTCTCAAAATTTAAGTTTTTCATGAATCATGCATAGTAAAGGAAATCGTGGAAGCATTTAAGACACATGACTCCAAAACAAAAAACAAACCATAAGGAACTCATCACCTCAAGCTAGAGTAGGAGTAGAAGGAAAGAGATGAGGATATCGGGACATCATATCGGCCTCGGCCTCCAAAGTAGCACCCTAAACTAGATTCCTCCATAACAATTTCACGGAAGCAACTTCTTTGTTCCTCAATTTCTTAACTTGTTGGTCCAAAATCTCAATCGTAACTTCTTCATATGAGAGATTCTCCTTAACTCCCAACCCTTCTAAGGGAAATATAGATGTCAGATCTCCAACACATTTCTTTAACATAGAGACATAGAAAATCGGATGCACCGATGCCAACTCATTAGGAAAATCTAGTTCATAAGCAACCTTACCAACATGTCTCAAAATATGATATGGGCCTACATAACGGGGACTAAGCTTCCCTTTCTTAGCAAATCTCATTACACCCTTCATGGGTGAAATTTTCAAGTAAACCCAATCATGAAATGACTTTTGTTGACTTCGAGCCATTTTCAACCTCTCCTTAATAAGTCGAACCTTCTCTATAGCCTCATATACCAACTTGGAACCTATTAGGGCAACCTCACCCACCTCAAACCAACCTATAGGAGATCTAAACCGGTGAATTCAATCAATGGAAAATGGTCATCCCAATTACCCTTAAAATCAATCACATAAGCTCTCAACATATCTTTCATAGTTTGGATAGTACGCTCCGCTTGCCCTTCGGTTTGGGGATGAAAGGCCATACTAAGTTTAACACAAGTACCAAGACCCTTTTGGAAAGACTTCCAAAACTGAGAAGTGAATTGGGTACCACGATCAGAAATAATGGACAAGGGCACTCCATGCAACCTTACCATTTCTCTCAAATGCAACTTACCATAATCATCCACCGAATAGGAAACCTTGATGGGAATAAAATGAGCCAATTTCGTCATCCGATCTACTATAACCCAAATCGAGTCATATTGTCGCCAAGTGCGTGGCAACCCTACTATGGAGTCCATATTCAAATCTTCCCACTTTCAAGTAGGAATACTAATGTCTTGGTACAAACCTCTCGGTTTCTAATGCTCAACTTTAACTTGTTGACAATTAGGACATTTAGCCGAATTTCCAAAATATCCTTTTTCATCCCATTCCACCAATAGATCTCCTATAAGTCACGGTACATCTTGGTGGCTCCCGGGTGAATGGAATACTGAGAACTATGGGCTTCTGACAAGATCTGTTCCCTCAAGTTATCAACATTAGCAACACACAAACAACCTTGATATCTAAGCACACCATCTCCCCCTTGGGAGAAAGCCTCAATGGATTTCTTAAGAACCATTTCTTTCAACTTAACTAAGGTCGGATCAAGACATTGCTTGGCTTTCATATCCTCCACAAAAGACGATTTTGAATCATTGTGAACCATAACACCACCCTTGGTAGAGTCTACTAATTGAACACCCAATCTAGACAATTTATGAACATCTCGAATCAACTCTTTTCTATCATATTCAATATGAGCAACACTACTCATAGATAATTGACTAAGAGCATTTGCCACTACATTCTCTTTACCGGGGTGACAGAGAACACTCAAATCATAATCTTTCAATAACTCAAGCCACCTTCTTTGGCGAATATTTAGATCTTTTTGGTTAAACACATATTTCAAACTCTTGTGGTCGGTAAACACATCTACATGCACACCATACAAATAATGCCTCCAAATCTTCAAGGAAAAAACAACTGCCACTAGTTCAAGGTCAAGGGTAGGATAATTTTTGTCATGAATCTTAAGTTTCCTTGAGGCATAGGCAATAACTTTCCCATTTTGCATAAGCAAACATCCTAGCCGAATTCTAGAGGCATCACAATAAACCACAAAACCATCACTCCCGTCTGGTAAAGTGAACACCGGAGCGGAAGTAAGTCTATCCTTCAATTCCTGAAAACTCTTCTCACATGCGTCGGACCATATGAACTTGGCCTTCTTTTGAGTCAAAGTTGTCAATGGAGAAGCAATCGATGAAAATCCCTCAACAAACCTTATGTAGTAACCAGCTAAACCTAAGAAACTTCTATTATCCTAAGGAGATAAATTTCTTGGCCAACTCTTGACCGATTCTGTCTTCTTAGGATCTACCTCAATACCCTTACTTGAAACAATATGGCCAAGAAAAGCTACGGACCTTAGCCAAAAATCACATTTACTAAACTTTACAAAGAGTTGTTGTTCTTTAAGGATTTGCGACACAATCCTCAAATGATTGATGTGATCATCCTCACTTAAATCAATATATCATCAATGAACACAATCACAAACATATCAAGGTATTGCCTAAACACCCTATTCATCAAATCCATTAATGTCGCAGGAGCATTAGTCAACCCAAACAACATTATCAAAAACTCATAATGACCATATCGAGTTCAAAAAGCCATCTTTGGAATACCATCTTGTTTCACCCTCAATTGGTGATAACCCGACCGAAGATCAATTTAAGAGAAGTAACTTTCTCCTTGAAATTGGTCAAACAAATCATCTATCCTTGGAAGAGGATACTTATTCCTAATGGTCACCTTATTTAACTGACGATAGTCAATACACATACGAAGATAACCATCTTTCTTCCTAACAACAGAAATGGAGCACCCCATGGAGAGATACTCGATCGGATGAAACCCCTATCCAACAAATCCTTCAACTATTCTTTCAACTCCTTTAGTTATGTCGGATCCATTCAGTAAGGAGGAATAAAAATAGGTTGCGTATTTGGGAAAAGGTCAATACCGAAGTTTATTTCCCTTTCGAGAGGAATATCAGGTAAATCATTAGGGAACACTTTCAGAAACTCATTCACAACGGGGACCGACTCAAGAGTAGAGGATTTGGAATCTACATCCCTTACCTTAACTAGATGGTAAATGCAACCCTTAAAAATCATCTTTCTAGCTTTCAGAAAAGAGACAAACTGACCCTTAGGCATAGAATTTCCCCCCTTCCACTCTAGGATAGGCTTATTCGGAAACTGAAACTTGACTACATGGACAATCAATAGAAGCATAACAACAGTGCAGCCTATCCACACCAAGGATAACATCAAAATCTAGAATATCAAGCTCTACCAGATCAACAAGAGTAACTCTATGGGGCAAGGAAACATGACACTTTCTATAGACCCTCTTAGCCACAACAGAATCACCAACAGCAGTAGAGACATAAAAAGGTTCTAACAACATGTCCAAAAGAACATCAAACCTCATAGCCACATATGGCATCACAGAAGACAAGGTAGCACCGGGATCAAGTAAAGCATAAACATTAAGTTGGAAGACTTTCAACATATCGATAACCACATCGGGAGAACCCTCTTGTTCACCACGACTCTGAAGTGCATAGAATCAGTTTTACTTAGGAGAATTGGAACCCGAACCACTAGGAGGAGCTTTCTTGCCCTCTCTTCCTTTAGCCATAAGCATTGGGCAATCCCTCATCTTATGAACACTTTTACCACAACTAAAGGTATCATCCGCGCTAGCTAGGCACTTACCCTCATGCTTATTTTAACACCTAACACAAGTACACATAGGCAATGAAAATCCACTACCATTTCCTCCTTGATTCTTAGGGTTAGACACCCTATCTTTGTTGAACTTAAGAGGAGCATTGGATGAACCTTGATTGGAAAATATTTGCCGAAATCTAGGACGACCATGTTCATCGAACCTCGCATGAGAGAAATACTATCACTGGTTTTAGCCCTCTTTGTCTCTCTAGACTTTTCCTTAAGTTTCTCCTCTTCGTCTATTGAGTATCAACCATGAGATGAGAAATGTCCATGTCATTAATGAGCATGGCGGTACGACATTCTTTAACCACTATTTCAGACACACCCGAAATGAACTTACTCATCTTTGCCCTATAATCGGCAACCATCATTGGAGCATAGTTAGATAGTTGTGTGAACTTCAAAGCATATTCCCTCACACTCATACTCCTTGACGAAGGTTGATGAACTAAAGCACCTTTGATTCCTTCATCTCAAGGGGAAAGAACCTATCAAGGAAAGCAGCCTTAAACTTCTCCCAATCAAGAGGAACCGCATCTTTCGATCTCCCTTCTTTCCATTGGTTGTACCAAATTTGAGCAACACCTTTAAGTTGATAAGCGGTCAACTCTACCTTTTCCACCGGCATTACTCCCATGATCATCAACACCTTGTAAACCTCATCGATGAACTCTTGAGGATCTTTTTCAACCTTGGAATCATGAAATTCCGGAGGATTCATCCTAGTGAAGTCCCTTACTCTAGATGTCATCGTACCCACATTTGGGTTCACGGGAACCACAACCTCCCTATTGGCTTGGGCCGTCATGGCTTGAGCCAATACTTTAAAATCAGCCCTAAACTTTGCATTAGTCACTTGTTCAGCCAAAGGATTGACCGGAGCTTGAGGATCTTGGGAAGTCATTTCTTGTTTTATATTCTCCCTCACATTCCTTCTAGCATAAGATCTTCCTGTAGCCATGTCCTGTAGAGCATCGGATAAGGATTAGAAGAGAGACCTTATTGAGTTAAACTCTATCGCACGACTTTAGAGTAATGAAAGAAGTGGAGTTTCCTAAACATCTTGTAGCCTCTCATTCATAAATGTGGCATGCTTCACACTCATTAACAAGACTCTACTAGACGTGGCTTATGAGACATCCTAGGACCATTCTAAACCTTGTGCTCTGATTACAAAGTTTGTCACGGCCCTAGGGTACACCCTAGATGTAACATGGTGTATAAGACCCCGAGAGACCCCATACAAGCCACTTAGAATTCATAACATAAGAAATAGAAAAATGGAAGTAAAGACAACATTGCAAGTCCAAAACATTAGCTCAAGTGGCAAAAGGTGGAGGATTTGTGGCTTAGGTCGCAGGTTCAAGCCCCACACCATGCAAAGTGAAGCCCGGTATTTAAGTGGAGAAGGGTAGAGGGGCGGGCCCATTATCCACCGAGTTTAGAAGGTTGTGATTGGTCCAAAGGGCGGGTCACAGACGGATTTCTCGGTTATCAAAAAAAAAAAACATTTTATAAAATAAAGCAGAAGTCTAAAACACTTGTCTCAATAGCCATATAATACAATAGAATGAATTTGGTCCTAGCCCATACATAATGTTCAAAACTGAAAATAAGAAGGAACTAAGAACAATGATAATCCGTCCTCAAAACATGAGGACTCACCAAGCTCGAAAATCTCGATATCAACCACTAGCCACAAAACTGAGGACCATGACTGTCAGACCCTACATTTGGGGAAAATATAGGCTAGAGTATGCGTTAGTACAAAGCAATGTACCAAGTATGATATCTATGCATACAACATTTAAATCATGATAAAATGGGACATTTCATGACATGCAATTGACCAAGCTAAAACATGTTATAAAAAGGTTAGAAAACATAAGTCATAAAACATGGTCAATGCAAGCTGACATCTTTAAAACCTTTGAACACATATGAGATACTTCTTGAAGTAAACTTAGTTCATTATAATTGTGGGAAGTAGCCTTAACTTACATAGAGACCATGTGAGCTATAGCATAATCCCCTGGTGTCTCCCACATCGTAAAGGGTTGTCCTACATGCCAAGGTAAGGACCATGAACTTCTAGCTTAAGTAGGTCCACTAGCTAATGTCTATCTAGACAATCATCTTATGGGGGCACATAGGTAAGGGATAATGAGATTTCTACTAGAAACCCGGCCTCTACTAACAGGAGAGCTTGGATCTCAATATCATCTTAGTGCTAAGCATAAATCCCACAGAATAGTCATTTCTTACTTATTCTCATTATCCATGAAAGGGCGCGTCATCTTGCCAATCCAAGCTAAGTCACAAGTCATCCATGGAGAGGTACAATTAAGTATCCAATCCAAGCTAGGTTTCATTAGGATAGCTCTTTATCTTTGATTCAATTAGGTGTGAAGACCTTTCAACCTTAGAATCCTTAATATGTGAGAAAACCTTTCTCAATCATACTTTCATATGTTTATGAGAAAATCCTTTCAACAACACTACAACAACATCATCATTGATACTTTACTCTCAAAGCATCCTTAAAACAATTATATAGATTTCATAAGAACATGCATAATTCCATAATTCACCTTTCAAGGTTCAAAACCTACTTTCAATCACCACATCTAGAAAATAAGGATTAGTTATGGATTTCATCATAAATTTATGTGATTCTATCACTTCATGCTTAATTTCATAAAACTCTTCTTTCATAATCAGAAACCCACATCATATGATCATAATTTGGAAAACATGGGGATTTCATGGGTTCATAGGGAAATCATTATACAATTGTAGTATTTCATCAATTCATGCATAAGATATCATAATTCAATCATTTAAATTAATAATAAAGAGAACCCATGGCAATTGAAGAAAACCCTAACTCAATTGGGGATTTCTAACTTCGAAAATAGGAGAATTTGGGAACTCCACGGATGGAAGGAATCCATAGATGAAAACTATCATACCTCAAAGCCAAATGTTTATCTTCAATGGTGAAAATGGAGGCTTGCCTTGAAACCCTAGGTTGAATCATTCTTCTTCTTCAAGTTTCTAGAGAGAGAAATATTTTGGAGAGGAGACTTGTTCTTCTTTTAAGAATTTGAGAGAATGATTTCTATTGGGGAATTTGGGGGTTAAAATACGTATAAAGGCGTCTTAGACATAGGCAAAATGATGTAGTATAGAGATTAAACAATTAGGAAAAGACCCAACTACCCTTAAAATAGTTGTTGACCCCACAGACCTCGACCAACGGACCGTGGTCTGACCAATGGCCTGTCCCGTAGGTCCTTCATTCAATTCAAAAACCATGACCTAGGGTCCTGATCCACAGACACTCAACCATGGACCATGGACCCAACGACGATCCATTGGTCCGACCGAGGTTCTAGGTTTTCTGGGAAATATTGGGGTGACCAACCATGGACCACACCTACGATCTATGGTCCCATCTACGGGTTAGGGGGTGGCCTCCTTCGGTTGGCACCTACAACTCTTGAAAATAGTTACTTTACCATTTCTCAAATTTGGGGCGCTACATCAAGATACTCAAGGATAAAGCAACGATAAAAGAAACAATATATGGAAAGCTTTTAAAACAGTAAATAATAACGCAATTGTATGCAACAATACAATAATTACTCTTATTTGGGAGATTCTCTAACCGACAATAATCACTATGAGCTATGTGATGATACAACGTCTCGCCGATGCTGCCAGAACTGTCCAATATCTTGCCAGAGTATAAGACATCCTCAACTAAGTGGATCCACTAAGTTATGCTTTAAAATCAATAAGGAATCATGTAAAATGTATGACCCTTTACCCATGTTGACATACATGGTTAATGAGAACTTTGAGTTGTCTGAACTTGTCCCCATATCGATGCTCAATACTAATCCCAATAATATAACTCATGCTCATATGTTTAAAAACATTTCATCATCCTCAACTTTGAGATTATTACTCAAAAGATTCTATTAAAATAGATAGTGCTCAAAACTCCTCATAAATTCATTTGGAAATCAAGGTTTCTTCTTATTTTAAATGTAAATATATTTACTCTTGGGAATATTTAGTTCTCATATAATCAGTTTTAAAAAAAATGAAACTCGACTCTCCTTATCCTCATTTACTCATGTCTTAAAACGAATTATAAATAATTGTAAAAGACTTCTCAAAATAGGGTTCATTCTGAATTATGGATGTGAACAACTTAATCCAAGGTTTTTAATAACCATATATAGAACTTAATACTCGGAACTCAACAACTCCAGAACTCAAGGACTCAATCATACTCAAAATCTCAAGAATGCTGGACTCATAGGGTTCATGCGGAATTATGGGCATGAACAACTCAAACCAAGGACCTTCATGTATAACATATGGTAGTTCCATAATTAGGAATATAATCTCAAAGGGATTAGAAATCTCAATACTCAAGAACTTAGGACTCGAAGATACTACTCCTCTCAATAACCTTCAATTTTTAGAGTTCATGAGGAATTATGGACATAAACAACTAGACTCAAGGGTCTCAATGAAAATATAGAACTCATGGGTACAACTCTTCTCATTCTCATTCTTACTTCCTCAAAACCTAGCTCAAATTGATAGTTGATCTCAAGGGATTCACAATTTAAATTAAAGACTTTCTCGAACGCTACTCTTCACTCTTTCTTGAATTTGAATTATGAATTCAAGAGTTATGATTCATGATATATACGATCTCTTGGTGATTAGATGTGATTTAGAATAGTAAAATCAGGAAGGGAGTGAATGTACACTTCAAAAAAACTAAGACATGATGAACGACGGAAAAAGGACGGGGCAAGCAACCCTGGCTCACTGAGTGGTGCAGAGCACCATCTAGTAAACTTCAAAACTAATGTTCTGGCGCACTGCTGGTGCAACACACCAGCCCCCTGCCTAGAAAATCCGACGAATTTTCTTCTTTGATTTTTTGCCCTAATTCACCTAGAATCAAATGGTTTCTCCTAAATTCTCTTATATTTGTTTACCCAACTTAATTACATGAAAATCTACTCAAAAAGTCTCAAGAACAACGCTCGTTAACAAGATACTCGCCTCAAGAACTCAACCAACCATCATAATTCAAGAATGAAGAACAACACCTCAAGAATTCATCAAGAACCTCAATATACTCAATCTCATGGATGAATTTGAAAGTGGAAACTTGTGATTGGCGTGTGAGTGAACGAACCCAACACTATGAAAACTTATACCTCTTAAGGATCAAATCCTTGGTGAAATCCCTCGTAGATCCCAAGAATCTTGAACGCTTGAAGCTTTTCTCCCTTTTTCTCCTCTTGAACTCCTCTCAAAAACCCTAAGCGCGTTTAGGAATAACTAAAACTGACTCCAATCATTTTAGACCCCTAAAAGGTTAAAAAATGAGCTAGGCTAGTAGGGTAAGGAAAAGACTAAAATACCCCTCATTAATTTGGGTAAATTTCCTTAACTGAATAGGGTGAACTCAAACAGGCATATCTCCCTCATCCGAACTTGAATTTTAGCAAACTTGGTGACGTTGGAAAGAGGACTTGGAGATTTTTCCTTTGATACCTCATGGGCCACCTAACTCACTATGTGCTAAAAGTTATGGTCATTTGAAGTTAACCCAAAGCTTAAAAAAATTTACAAATGACTTGGATGAATTTCTCTTTAGTTCTTTTTGGAACTCAAGGTGCTACATCTAGTGACTTTAACACTTAGGAAAATTTAAATTCCTCGGTAAAATCTTACTCACAACGAAGAATGGTTTAAGTCTTAGCTCAAAAACAAATTGGGTTGTTACATTATCTCCCCCTTGGGATCATTCGTCCTCAAATGACGGTTGGACTGGTATGGAATGGGGTTAATCTTACTACCTCTTCTGACTCATGAAATTGCCTACTAACATAGGCTGAACTGATTCATACCAAGAGTTGGGACTTCCTATAGCACCTAAGTCAAGAGCGATGATGTTGTGAACATAGTCACGCTCTCTCTGAAGTTACCTTATCTGAAACAAAGGAACTCTGGGCATGAAGTAAGAATAGGAATACCTTGCCCAGGGTAATGTGACTGCTAGCTGTTAAGCTTAGCAACACTCCTCAACTATGTTCTTCTTTCCTTATTACCATACCTCATTGGCTGCAACTCATAGATCCCACAAAGGTACATGACTACTCTTACTAAGGTCTGAATCTAATGGTATGCTCTTACTATGTTCAAGCTTAACCCAAATCCTAAGGTTCGGGTTCTATACCTCTCTATAGGGAATCTCATCCCAAGATTATTACTCTTTACCAACACATTTAATCAACATTGGCTCATATCAAGAACCACCTAATGTTTAACAACACCACATTCAAGCTTAGTACTCTAACAATTCCATGAACTCCTACTAACCAGCTCCTTAAGAAGTTCTCATTCTCTCATCATCTCTGCTATACCAATTAGAATTTCCCGCATTACTACTCGGATCCAACTAAGGGCTCTCATTTAACTATTCCTCAGAGTAAAACCTCATCCTCCTCTTCCTCCTCATTTATAACCTTAGATGGAATTATCACACCATCATTTTCATGACAAGGTCATTAACCTTCTCCTTCTAACATCACTCCATTACTAAAAAGACCTCTGAAAATATATCTCCCATACTCTTTTGAACTCATTACTATATTTCTTAGCACTTGACATGATTTCTCATCTTATCATCTCCCCCTTTGGTCTAAATCTTACACTTGAAAGCTACGGACCTATTCCATCATCTCCAAATTGGTCTACATCTCCCTTTACTCTAACACTCGGGAAAATTTTATCTCATGACTACTGAACTCTCCAAAAGCAGGTACTAAAACATCTTCCTAAGATGTTTCACTTGACCTTTTCTCGTTGGCTCCTAAGGCTGCTTCATCAAACTCTTTAGCAAAATTACACTTGCACCAACCTATCCCATATTGGCAGCACAATTATACAATCTAGGCACAAAAAAATCATAACCTCAATTGGGACCTCGTCTGGCCACATACCATCTCGGGTGCACCTCTTACTGCTCTACCTTTATTTCTCTCCTCTATGGGTCATAATACCACATTTTCATTGCAAGGTACCACTTTAAACTCCTCTCCTATTTCAGGTCAAACCTACCAGATCATATCTCAAAACTAACACCATCCCCCTTATGTTTCCATCTTTTGATCACAACACTCATCTCAATTTGAAGCTTAGTGTCTAGTACTAAACACGGATATCAATATGATTGCTCATACCTTAGACTACTTGCGACTACCAAAAGAGTCGAGAAACACTCACCCACTAAGTTCTCATGACAAGTAGGAAATATTAAGCTCTCTGTCTACCTACCTACAGATTACCTTCACTTTCCATTTCACAACTTAAGTACTATTTACTCACTTACTGTGCATTACCTCTCAAATAGTTCTATCATCTTCTAAATACCATGGGGTTCCCCCTTCAAAATTAATAAGCCTAGCTTGGGTATATCACCTCATGAATACTCTGCTATGTGATTCCACACATATGTTTAGTCTTCTCTAATACGATGGAACATCGACATCAACTCTATTTTGGTTAAAAGTATACTATATCTCCTCCTGACTAGTAACTATTCCTCCTACTCCTATCAAGAACTATCTACAACATTATTATTACTTAATCTACTCATAAAGGAACTGATCACTTATACTGACTCGGTGCATGATATCAATAACATAATCTACCCCATCACTATCTCTCTTTCATAGATTTCTACACCTCTGTATGTTTTTCCCTAACAAGGGCACTCTTTACTACTACTGCTCATAATCTCGTCATTCATACTATCTAATAGGGTGAAATTATTACCCAAGCTCTAACACACATTTTCTCATAAGGGTCTCACCTGAATAAGGTTTAGAGAAGAGAGTACATCTGGATTTCAGCTCAAACGCACGATTCACATGAATATGAGTGCCTCCCTTCAAATCTCAACAGTTAAACTCACTCATAGGCTTCTCTCAAGCTCTTCTGCAGTCTCATGACTTCCTCAAGTTTTTTGGTCAAAGCAACTCATCAATAAAGAACTCACTTTGCTTTTCAACCACCTTTAGTATGAGGGGTAGTCGAATGGATGTAAGAATGCACGAGTTAGAATAAATTCCTTATGACACTGTTCTACTACACGATTTAGAGTACGAAAGAAGGGAAACTTTTCTAAAATGCTTGTAGTCTCTAGTTTATAGAAGTGAGGCCCTCACAACCATAAACAAGACCCTATTGGCACGGCTTTAGAGACACCCTAGGACACTTGAAATTTGTGCTCTGATACCATTTTGTCACGTCTCGAACGTACACATTGGACGTAATTGGCACTCAAAAACCACTGTAGGTTCCCAAGAGAACCTTGGTCTGGATCATTACTCAGCAAAAGACTCACTCAAGCAAAATGAAAACTCATGATGCAAAATAACTTAATTTAAACTCAACTCCAATAATTGTCTGAAAATAATTTGACAAGTATTAGTTCACTACCTCATGAACTCAAAAACATTAGGACAATAAAGGGAAGAATGATAGACACCTCCAATTTTAAACTATCTATGAAGCCTCTACTATTATAGAAGGATTATAGCGACAAGACCCTCGACATCCTAACAAACTGAAAATAAAAGTGGAACCCTCCGGAAGCAAGGACGCTCACCAAAGCTAACTGGAATTGCAAGTTGTCTCAAGGAGTGCCTATTGACGACCAAGAGCACATATATTTGCATCATAAAATATGCAGGACAAATAGCGTCAGTAAATGGAATGTACGAGCATGTAAGGGGAATTCTAAAGCATAAACATAAGTTTGAACTGATAGAAAAGAAACATACTTACTTCTTCTCAAACTCACTCAACTCAACTCTAACTCCACTCAAGGATAGGATACTCAACTCAAGAATAAGATACTCAACTCAAAGGTAAGATACTCAACTCGAAGATACTCAACTCAAGATACTCAACTCAAAGGTACTCAACTCAAGATACTCAACTATAGATACTGAAGGATAAAACAATGATAAAATATGCAATATATTGAAAGATTTTAAAACAGTAGATAATAACTCAATTGTATGCAAAATTACAATAATAACTCTTATTTAGGAGATTCTCTAACCGACAACCATCACTATGAGCTATGTGATGATACATCATCTCGCCCATGCTGACAGAACTATCATATACCTTACTGGAGTATAAGACATCCTCAACTAAGTGGATCCACTAGGCTATGCTTTAAAATAAATAAGGAATCATCTAAAAAGTATGCCCTTTACCCATATTGGCATACATGGTTTATGAAGACTTTGAGTTGTCTGAACTCATCCCCATATCGGTGCTCAATACTACTCCCAATAATATAACTCATGCTCATATATTTAAAAATATTTCATCATCCTCAACTTTGAGATTATTGCTCAAACGATTCTCTTAAAAGAGATACTGCTCAAAACTCCTTATAAACTCATTTGAAAATCAGGATTCCTCTTATTTTAAATGTAAAAATATTTACTCTTGTGAATACTTAGTTTCCATATATTCATTTTTAAAATAAATTAAACTCGACTCTCCTCGTCCTCATCCTCATTTACTCAAGTCTTAATACAAATTTATAAATAATTGTAAAAGACTTCTCAAAATAGGGTTCATGCTGAATTATGAAAGTGAATGACTCAATTCAAGGTTTTCAATAACCATATATAGAACTTAATACTCGAAACTCAGTAACTCTAGAACTCAAGGACTCAATGATACTCAAAATCTCAAGAATGTTGGACTCATAGGGTTCATGCAGAATTATGGGCATGAATAACTCAAACCAATGACCTTCATGTATAACATATGGTAGTCCCATAATTAGGAATATAATCTCAAAGGGATTAGGAATCTCAATACTTAAGAACTTAGAACTTGAAGATACAACTACTCTCAATAACCTTCAATTCATAGAGTTCATGCGGAATTATGGACATGAACAACTCGACTCAAGGGTCTTAATGAAAATATAGAACTCATGGGTACAACTCTTCTCATTCTTATATTTACTTCCTCAAAACTTGGCTCAAATCGATAGCTGATCTCAAGGGATTTACAATTTAACTCAAAAACTTTCTTGAACTCTACTCTTAACTCTCTCTTGAATTTTAATTATGAATTCAAGAGTTATGATTCACGATGGAAAAAAAGTATAGGGCGGGCGACCCCGGTGCACTGAGTTGAACGGAGCACCAGCCTTTAAACTTCATAATCCATTTTCTGGTGCACTATTGGTGCGGTGCGCCAACGCCCTGCCCAAAAAATCCAATGAATTTTCTTTTTCAATTTTTTGCCATAATTCACCAAGAATCGAATGGTTTCTTCCAAACTCTCTTAGATTCGTTTACCCAACTCAATTACATGAAAATCTACTAAAAAGCACTCAAGAACAATGCTCATTAACAAGATACTCTCCTCAAAATCTCAACCAACCATCATAGTTCAAGAATGAAGAACAACACCTCAAGAATTTCATCAAGAGCCTCAATATACTCAATCTCATGGATGAATTTGAAAGTGGAAACTCATGATTGACGTGTGGGTGAATGAACCAAACACTATGAAAATTCACATACCTCTTAAGGATCAAATCCTTGGCGAAATCCCTTGAAGATCGCAAGAATCTTGAATGCTTAAAGTTTTTCTCCCTTTTTCTCCGCTTGAAATCCTCTCAAAAACCCTAAGCGTGTTTAAGAATAACTAAAACTGATTCCAATCAGTTTAGACCCCTAAAAGGTTAAACAAAATGATCTAGGTTAGTTGGGTAAGGAAAACACTAAAATACCCCTCATTAATTCGGGTAAAATTCTTTAACTGGACAGGCTGAACTCAAATGGGCATAGCTCCCTCATCCGAACTAAGATTTTAGCAAACTCGGCGGCGTTGGAAAGAATACTCAGAGATCTATAATTTGATACCTTATGGGCTACCTAACTCATTATGTGCTAAAAGTTATGGTCGTTTGAAGTTGACCCAAAACTTAAAAAAACTTACGGATGACTTGGATGAATTTCTCTGTAGTTATTTTTGGAACTCAAGTTGCTACATTTGGTCACCTTAACACTTAAGAAAATATTAATTCCTCGGTAAAACTTACTCACAACGAAGAATGGTTCGAGTCTTAGCTCGAAAATTTTTTTTGGGTGTTACCGTTGTGTTTATTTTTTATATTTTTAAAAAGGATAATTGATAGTACATCGTTCATTTTTTAATTATTTATTCACAAAAAAGATGGTTCTTCGACAATATTTAAAGTGCAAAATTATAGTTGAGGTGTTATGACCCGATTGGTCATTTTTGGGAAATTTCGTGAATTTACTTTTTTGCCCCTCCCAATATTGAACCCGAGTCTTTTATGTTTGAGTGTTGAAAATTGGTTTCGAACTTTGAGTAATAAGTTGTGAATTTTTGTAAGATTTGAGTTTGAAAGGCTAAAGTTGGTGTCTAAAATGGTTTTTGGTGTCTTTTGGAGTTTCGAGTGCCATAATGGATTTTCGTCGATTCCATAAGTCCCACAATGTGGAATTGAGAGTTGTCAATTTCACATTTGGATTCCTTTTGAAGATTTGAGATCCTAAGTTGGAAATTGTGAAAAATTAGCCTTCGGGTTGACTATAGTCAACATTCAGGGTTCGGATGCTTGGATCGGAATTTTGAGAGTTCCATTAGATTCAGGAGATAATTTTAGGCCTAGGTGAGGCCTTGGTTGATTTTTGAGAAGTACTGATGTAATACCTTAGACTTCAAGAAATGGCTAAAAGGGCAAACGGGCAAGTCCACGAATCCAAAATGGACCATTTACCCTTCACGACACCTTAGATGGCCCATTTAGGGATCCATAACATGTCTTGGGCATCGTGAAGGATTGTCCAACGCTTCCAAGGTAAAGGTCACCTAGATGAAACCCTAGACGGCCCGTGGTAACTCGTACGGTCCGTTTAGGGGTCCGTACAAGTCACCCATCAGTTTTTGAGATTTGGATCAACTTCAAATGATCATATCTCTAAGAATAAAATTAATTAGGTGGCCCATGACCTATCAAATTAAAGATCTTTGAGTACTCTTTCCAACTCCACCAAGTTTGTCTCATTTCAAGTTCGGAGTAAAAATTTATGCCTGTTTTAGTGAAGCCCTGTCGGGCAGGTGCAACTTGACGACTCACTAGATTGCCCGTGAGGAGTTTCACGGGCCGTGAAGCTTCATACAGTCTGTGAAACCTCCCGTTTGAGGCACTTTTCAGTTTTAAAAGTTGGGGTCGTTTTGGTCTTTCCCCTATGCGTTTGATACTTAAACTACGGCGTTTTAACCCATATTCTAAGACTAAACCACGTATTTTACACCTAATTAAGGGCTTAGAAAGTGTTAATCTATTCTTTGACATTCATTAATACTTAAAGACATTAGAGCAAGGCTCCAAGAGGAGAAAAGCTAAGGTTCAAACATTTTTCAAGTTTCTTCAATTTCGCCAAAGAACTTCGTTCTTCCAAGTATGTAAGGCTATCATAGTGTTGGAGTAGTTTGTTCTCACTCACTACATCTACTTTAAAATTAGTAAAAGAGTAATCTAGAGTTCTATCCTTAGTTTTCAGTATTCTTGAAATGAGTTGATATTGAGTTCTGAATTCTTTAGTTGTTGATTATTGAATTCCTATTCCTAATCATTGAATTGTCATACAATGTGAATTGTGATTACTGAGTTGATTGTTCATGACTATTTTTCAGCATGAACCCTATTCATGAGTATTCATTGAATTTTTTAAACAAAATATTATTATTTAAACTAAATTTTGAGGAAATAAAGAGGAGTTTGAGAAAAAGTATAAGGAAACTAAGTATTTACCAAATGTTTCATTTTTACATGAAGAAAAAGAGTAGATTTTTTTTAGAAAGATTAAGTACATAGGGGTTACCTCTTAAAGAGGCCCTTTTTGAGTAAATTATCTCAACCCAGAATGTATTTTTACATTAAGCAAAGAGAAACCTTGTTTTCTAAATGGACAATGAGTTTCGGAGACATTTCAAAGCAGTTACCTCTTTTAAGAGGCTAGTTTGAGAAAATATCTCAAACTAAAGAAAGAGTATGTTTTTTATAAATTTGAGGAAGAGTATATATTCTTGGGAGTAGTATTGAGCACCGATATGGAGGAGAGTTTAGAAAACCCACAACCCCCATAAACCATGTCTTGCCAACATGGGTACAAGATCATACTTTTTAGATGAATCATTAGTGCCTTCGGGCAAATCTTAGTGGATCCACTTAGTTGAGGTGTTCTATATTCCGTCACGATATAGGATAGTTTTGGCACGTGGACAAGACGTTTTATCATCATTTAGCTCATAGTAAAGGTTGTCGGTTAGAGAATCTCCCAATAGAGTTATAGTGTATTTTTATACATCACTTATTATGTTAAAGTTCAGAGAATGAGAAAGTATTTTGTAAAGTTAAATGGTTTCATTACTTTAATTTTTTACATTCAGTTGAGTTTATGTTATACCTATTGCAGTCCTTTCTTCCAGTTATTTCCCAGCTATATTACATACTCGTACATTCAAATGTACTGTTTTCATTTGACCTACATCTTTTATGTTCAGGATCATCAACAAGCGTTTCGTTGAGATCACTTTGCGCTTCAGATAGCTTTGGTGAGCCTCCTTGCTTTCCAGAGGATTTCACATTTATTTTCTGTTATTATTGAGTTGTCGTGGATCTTGTCCTGACATCTATCCTAGTATTAGAGGCTTCATAGATAGTAAGAGTTGATGAGTCTCTCAATATATTTCTTTCAGTTTTGAGATCTTGAGAACTATTACTTATACTTTATTAAGTATTTCCATACATTTCTTGGAGTTGAGTTTAATTATGTATTTAAAGCTTCTTTATGCTTGAGTAAGTCTTTCGCTAAAATAGTTAGTTAGTGTCATTACGTCCATTTTTGGGTTGTGACATGAGGAGAATATAAAAACAACAAAAATATTTCATCGAAGAACTTGTATGATCTAGTCATAGAATTTATCATATCATGTTACATACTTGAGTTTCTTACCAAGTTGCTACATATTTATTTTGCATATATACTAGTATATGTACCAGCACGTTGCCCAGTCAGTTTGTAAACGCTTTCATTGATATAGATTTGCTGACAATTTTAAAATTATATTTATTATAAAAGGATGTTGTAAAATTTATATGAGAGAATGTTCATTTAGCACATTGACATATTATAACATAATACTTATAAAAATAAATTTATATATAATCTTAGTTCATTGTCTAAATTCGACAATAAAATTTTTTAAAACTATTTAATTTATTTATTTTAAAATTATTCAAAATCATAAATACTCTCACACAATCCATATTATCCTCTTGTTTTAATAATGAAGATATAATAAAATTTATAACCACTCCCTATTGTTCTTTTTAGGCATTTTGATTACAAAAATGGTTGATTTAAAATATATGTTATTTCATAAAGTTGCAATATAATTCACTTTTATTTTTATTCTAAATGTGCAGAGAGATTAATATGATGAAAAATTATAATATTATATTAGGATAAAAGAAGATAAAGAATAATTTATTATAATTTTTTATTGAATTAATTTTTTCTTAAGAAACATGTATAGAGAAAACATAACAATAACAGATTGAAAAGTGAATATTTTTTTTCAAGAAAGTAAAATATTAGATGAGTCTGAATGTAATGACCCAGAGAGTCATTTTTAGAATTTTTTAAAAAATTATCATTTTACCCATCTCGGTAGTTGCCTGAGTCGCTTTTGATCAGTTTGTGAAGTTGGTTGGGAATTTTGAACTATTTGTTTAACTATGGTTATTTAGTTGATGGATATTTATTAAATAATTAATTTATTTAATTGGGGGTTAATGGGTCAAGTCCATAATTTACTTGGTACCCTTTATCATTTGACCCGTGTATATAAATAAAATTAGTGAGATTTAACCTTTTTAATTATTTTAGAAAAGAAAAATAAAGAGAATAGGGAGAAACCCTAAGCGGCATCAATGATCAGCGAGTGCTCTTCCTTCACGTAAGTATTTTGGCTGAGCTTTTATGATTGTTGTTTTATACATAATTTCTAGTGAAGGAGTTTACACTAAATTGTCCCATTATTTAACTAATATTTCCCACTAATAATCACATGCATGTGGCGTCAGTGCGACAGTCTTCTTAATGGTGGAAGGAAAAAGAGTGAACACTTAATTGTGTATGCTATTAGAATTGGGTCTTAAGGGGACAAAATGTGAGTGGCAAGTTATTATATATTGATACCAATTGATGAACGAATATAGGTTTGACATTTTTATTGGCTTATGTTGTATTTTAATGATTATTACTACAATGTTGGTTGTGAAAGAAAGTAAGAAAATTGAATAGGAAAAGTTGAAACAAAGTCAGTGGCGTATGTATTGAAATTGGGGTAAGAATATGGTTGATTTCTAATGCCTAATCATTGTCCAATGAGACCTAATCATTGGATGTGATTGTGGAGCTAATAGTTTAGTGAATTAATGTTTATAGTTGAACATTAGAAATATGTTAATCTGCAAATTGTTTTGAGGCACATCACTAATATTTGACATTAGTTAATATCTAGTTATCACAATGATTCAAGTTTTGATATATTAAGATGTGAAATTGAATATTGGGTATATTATATTATATGAAAACTCTCAGGGTTGTAGTGTTTGGAGAAATTATGATTTAACCTTAGACTTGAAATTTAGGAAATATGAGATTTGACCTATTGGTTGGAATCAAGATTTAGGAACTTGATTATAAATTGAGTGAGTTTTTGGGTCTAGGCTAAACCTATAGTAAAATGGGTGTTGCTAGTTTCAAAATATTATTGTCATTATGTACTTGATTAGATTTGCATTGATTTGAAAGCTCAGCGAAAGGGAAAGGCTCAAGTCTCAGAGTGATTGTTCGATTACTTGAGGCAAGTGGATTTCCAAACCCTTGTTAAGTGTATGGAATTCACATATTTCCTTGTAATATGTGTTTGGGGTAATGAGACTTGGTGATGGGTTGACTTGTCCACATTGATTAATTGTAATGATGAAAAATGGGTAATAAAAGGCAATGTGACTAATTGTTTGTGTGTTGAGAATAGTTTGAAAGGCTTGTTGAATCATTGTTGATGTTATATCATGATTGTGTTGTTGTGAATTGTGCAATATTATGAAAATGGTCATCTCCTCATTATTTGTGTGAACAAGTCATTTGCATTGTTCTGAGACATGGTCGTGACAAGTGTTATATGAATTGAGAAAGAATAAGAAATTAAAGAGGATGTACCATTTCAAGGGACGGATCGCACGCCGCGATGGTTACTATATTTCGAGGGGCGTATCACGCGTCGCGATGGTTACTATTATCGAGGGTCGTATCACGCGTCGCGATGGTTACTATTATCGAGGGTCGTATCGCACGCCCGATGGATACATGGACAGATATGTCCCCCATGGGTCCCGGACTGAGAGACAGCGGGTGTGTATCACTTGGTCAAACATGCATCACTATACTTGACATTGCATTCCATTGCATTGCACATATTTATCATTAGTGAACTTGATATTGTGTTTTCCTAATCTTGTGAGTGCCTTTCTGTGGAACTTTGATTGATGAATATTGAGCTTGTTGTTGAGGATATGTAATTGTTAGAGTGTTGTTGTTGAGCTATGTGCTATGTCAATTATGAACTGTTAGGTTGGGCTGTTTTATGGAGGTTGTAGTTGTAGAGCTCGTGATTCATGAATATTGAGCTTGTTGCTGAGAATATGTGATTGTTAGAATGTTGTTGTTGAGATATGTGCTTGTAAATTGGGAACTGTTAGGTTGGGCTGGTTTTATGCAGGTTGTAGTTGTGGAGGTTCGGTTGGGGTGTAAGGAGTACCCGTATTCTATCCCCTTAGCTTGTGTTTAGAGGTTTACTTGCTAAGTACCGTGTGGTTTGGTACTCACCCCTTACTTCTACAATTATTTTTAGGTTACTAGCCTGGACCTTTGTGATATATTCTCTTCTTTTCCGAGGCTTCTTGGAGATTTGTGAGGTAGTTGTTTGTCATCTCAGCAGACCTTCTTTCCCCTTAATTATGATCTTGTTCTATTCTAGAAACAATGTCATTTGAAACTTGTATTTTCTTTCAACTTTGTTATAACACATTAGAGGCTTGTACACGTGACAACTAGATTTTGGGGGTATTTTTGAGTTGATTATAAAAATTTCCACATTTTATTGTAATGGTTGAGTTTTAAGCTGACTTGTGTTGGTGGGATAAGACGAGTGTCATCACGTCCATTTTTGAGTCGTGACACTGAAAACCAAAAATACTTGTTTGATTACTTTTTAATATATAAATCGTTTACGACCTTGAATTGTTTTTCACCATCTTCTCATAATAATAATTATTATTATCTAATCGGCCTTTTCTCTACTGAAAATTTATCATCATTCAATGATTATTTTGATGTTACATTATTCTCTGTGGGTCTATTTTTATTTCTTGAAAATAGTGAAAGTGTAAAATTTTAATGAATATATGAGAAATATATATTTGAAAAGATTTTTGAAATAAGAAGTAGAGATGTTTGTATTATAAAATATACCTTTAAACAAATAAAAAAATAGTTAAAATGTTGTTGATTCAAATAATCTTACTTATAGATAGGGGTGTGCAATAATCGAACCGACCGATAAATCAAACCGAAAAATGTGTTATTGGGTTAACAATTTATAATGGTTTTATAAAAAAATTATCCGGTTATCGTTTCGGTATTGGTTTTTAATATTGGGTTATTGGGTAAACCAATAACCCATTAAGACTAGTAATTTACTACTTTTGCTTGTACATAAATATAATATATTAATTTCAATACCTTACTAGTTATTGTCTTTATTAATCTTTAGCCTTCAATTCACACTTCACAATGACTTTAAGTTCACAACTTCACATTTTACAAAACATCAAAATCTAAATTAAGAACCCTATTCCTTTTAATTTCTCTTTTTTGTTACACTTGTATAGTTCTTTTCACGTTTATTATTATTGTTTCTATTTTATGAGCATTTGTAAAGTTACATTATTGTGTTGTCGCGTCAAATTTATTAGAGTAGTCATATATTTATTTTATAAGTATTTTCTTATTGGTTAAACCAAAAACCAAACCGTTAAGGACCAAAATCGATAAACTGAAAACCAATAAAATATTTTATTGGAATGGTTATTGGTTTAACGTATTTAAAAACTGAAAATCGATAAACTGAAATGATAATACACAAAACCAAACCGAAGCGACTGATGCACACCCCTAATTATAGATGCAAGGTTACATAATTTTAATACATCAAGAGAAAAATGTGAGTCTCCCATTACTATCCATCATATTACTCATAATATAAAAATAACAGCAAGTACAAAAATCAAATTTGCTACTAAAAAACTGCTTAAAAACGATGGACAGAAAAGCGACGGATAGCGTCGCTCCAAAAGGCGATGCCTTTTGCCACACTGTCTGTCACTTTTTAATAAAAATAATTATTTTTAAAATTATTTTACAAAAAGCGACGGACGGCATCTCTTAGTCCGTTGCTTTTTTTTCGCGGATTTTTTGCGCCAAATAGATAAATAATTAATAATTATTTATTTAATATATATGGCGACGCCGTCCGTCGCTTTTATTAAAAATAATTATATATAAATTAAAAATTAACGACGTTGTCCGTCGCTTTTAATTTATTTTATTTTATTAATATTTTTTTAATATAGCGACGGACGGCATCTTTATGCCCGTCGCTTGTTGGTCAAAATATATGGTCAACTATTTTTAAAAAATGACGGATAGTGTCTCTTTGTCCGTTGCTTTTTGGTCAAAATGTTGATCAACTATATTTAAAAAAAGTGACAGACTTAGAGACGCTGTCCGTCGCTTTTTATTAAATATCTAAAAGACAGATCACAATTTTCTTATTTTTCTCTCTCTCTCTTAACTCTTATTCTCTCCCTTCTCTCTATATTGATCTCCCTCCCCGTCCCCGTCCCCGCCTTTCCCCGTCGCCGTCGCCGGTCGTCGTCCTCTCCCAGTGCTGCCCTTCCCCGTCGCTGAGTGCTGCTGCCTCTCCTTGTTAAGATTAGGGTTAAATTTTTAGTTTTTTTTTTCAATTCTAGTGATTATAATTGATTGTTTGTTAGTATATTATTGTTTTTGTTTGTTGAGTTGTGTTATTCAATTGTTAATTTGATTTGATTATTGTTAGTTAGGTATAGATAATTGAAGATTTTTATTTTAGGGTTTTTTAAAAAACAAATTGGGCATTTTTTAAATTGGGCATTGTTAGTTAGTGAATAATTAACATTTTTGTATTGTAGGACTAGTTTAAACTTGAGAATATGTAATTTGAGGTTGAATTGGGATTTTTGGATTTGATTTTAGGACTAGTTAGTAAAGTGTTAATTTGAAGTTAGAAATTAGTAATTGAAGTGTTATGAGTAGATGATGAATGTCATGAATTTAGATGATGAACGTTTGAATGGCATGAACTTAGAACTTGAACTTGAACTTGAACTTAGAATTTGTTGAACTTGAATTTAGAACTTGAACTTGAAATTAGAACTTGAACTTGAAATTAGAACTTGAACTTCAACTTAGAATTTGAAGTTGAACTTAGAATTTGAACGTGAACTTAGAACTTGAACTTGAACTTGAAATTAGAACTTGAACTTGAACTTAGAATTTGAAGTTAAACTTAGAACTTGAACTTGAAATTAGAACTTGAACTTAGAACTTG
>JAJOOR010002093.1:0-92763 GCA_036250505.1 Solanum acaule | reverse complement strand
ATCCGAGTTGTTGGTGAGTCCTCAATGATTCGAGGGCTATGTTATGTTTCCTACTCCTATGTTTTGAGATTTTAGCTTGCAATTGTATTTTGACTATGAGGGGAGCCGGTAGTATGTCATGGCCCCGTCCTATCTATGTATGTAGAGGAGTGCGTTGGACAAGTATTTTGTAAATGAGCTTGACTCTTGTTCTATGATGTCATTTTGAAATGGTTTGTCCTTAGTCCCTATTTCCTGTTAATTAATGTTGAATGTACTTCCGCGACCGATGAAGTGTGATGACAAGTTTGAGAGGCTTGTTTGGGGTTCCTCCGGGTTCCTCATTCGCCATGTCACGTCTAGGCCCTAGGCTTGGGTCGTGACAGTGGTGCTCGACTGGTATTAATATTTTGGAGCGCCTCCGCGACGCGGACCATGGCGCATAATTTTGTCGGATCTTTATTCCTCTCCTAAATTGGATTCATTTCATACCCACTGCAATTCTAAGGTGAAAATCCGCGAATTCAAATAAGCCAGAACATTTTTAGCGAAAACCAACCCAAAGAAGTAATCAAATAACATAACTATTGCGCAAAACCCTCACTTCAAGGATTTCGAGGACCATAATTTATCAATTTCACTCAAGAACATCTCAAGAACTCACTAATCAACTTCAAAAATGAATTCATGGGTAAGAGTTTACATGAATGCGTGAGGACGAACAAACCCAACACTATGAAAGCTTACATACATCGTAAGGATCAAATCCTTGGTGAAATTCCTTGAAGATTGCAAGAACCTCGAATGAATTCTTAAACTTCTCCTTTTTCTCCTTTTGAACTTCTCTCTAAAACCCTAAGCGTGTTTAAGAATTGTGAAAACTAATTTAAATTAGTTTAGACCTCTAAAATATTACTTAAAATGAGCTAGGCTTGTGGGGTAAGGAAAATATCAAAATACCCATCCTTAATTCCGATGGATTTCCTTAATCGGACAAGCTGAACTCAAATGAGAATATCTCCTTCATCTGAACTCGGAATTTAGCAAACTCGTTGGCGTTGGAAAGAGAACTAAAAGATCTTTCATTTGATACCTTATGGGCTACTGATGAGTCCACAAATTGGACTCATTTAGGGATATATTTTAATAGAAATTGTGTCCTCAAATGCTTACTTTATCTCAATATCTGATGAAAACCTTTAAGTTTCAGGTATTTGAAGTTTGAAGGAAAGCATGAAAACTACGTCACAAAAAGGAACGAATAGGGTGAAAAGAATGAAGAAATGAAGGCCTGAGGATCGCCAGTCCACTTGGTGAGTCGCCGAAGGGTCTTACTTCCCTTTTTGTTCCAGTGTGCTGAGCCCTGAAGGAAAGGATCAAGTCGGCGGAAAAAGGGAGCGTTCGGCGCATCGCCGAGAAGTTCCGCAAAGCAGTACCATGTCTCCCAATGACCCAAAGCATGACAATGTTGAAGGCTGGTGCAAGACGGTGATGAACTATACCACAGGGCAAATCGCCAAGTTGATCGGTGATTCTGACTAACGACGCCAAATGATCCGCTGCAACACCAATCTATGAAAACTATAAATACTAGTTAGAGTTGTAGTTTTAAGATTCGAACAATTATTATAATTTTCATATAGAATAGTACATTTAAATATTTTTTTCTCTAAGCCTGAGAGGGTTTTGAAGACTTGAAGATCCAAAGGGTTTCATCGTCAAGATTTGGGTTTGGGTCTCTTGGATTCTTCAATTTTGACCTATATCAAGACTTAAATCTTGAGACACAGTTGAATGCAAGCTCAATTTGGTATAAATTTCTATCTCTTATACGTGTGTAGCTAAAAACTCCAACTCTTAGGGTGTGATTTAGCGAATATGGGTTAATATAGTTGTTGGTTCTTCCTTGCTGATAGTTTAATCGTAGTTTAATTCAAAATTTGTTTAGTAGTTGTGGATGAATTTAATAAATTTGTAGTTGCAAATACAAATTTATTTATGTGTTTTCGGCTTGCTCGAGAGAGAGGTTGTAAAACTAAGACTGCTAAATTAATGGCTAGTGCGAGTGTGTCGACATGAGGTTCAGCTCGAGAGAGTGAACCGTAGTCCCATGTCCACACACTCCGCTCGATAGAGTGAGTGAGTTAAGGCGTAGGCTGGTCTTCATGCGGCAAGTGGGTGTCCGAGAGGAACGCATTTGAAACGGGGTAAGTTGCTCGAGAGAGAGCTTATCCCCCTTAAAGTTTAGCCTAGTCACAATTATTCTATGAATCTTCTATCGAAAGCACGTACCCAATAATCTAGCTTAACCTGTATTCCCATCACATCCCAAGGATCACCTCTTATTACTTAAAAACCCTTGTTTATTTTGTTGTTTTTACTTACTAGTGATGAAACCCCCCATTGTTAATTGACACTCTTGTGTCCTACTTTAATTTACAATATTTTTAATCGTTAATGTCTTTAGCTACGACTTGTTAGAACTAAGTTTTATTTTTCTATTAATTCTCAAAAACACTCTCTTGGGAACGATCTCAACTCTTGGTTGGGTTACTAAACTATTGTACGATCGTAGACACTTGCATTAGAGGTTATGTCTTGATTAGGCAAATATCAAAATGGCGCCGCTGCTGGGGAGTGGCCTTAGTTGAGAATTTTTTGTTAAGTTTAATTTTGTTCTTGTATTTATAGTTGAACTTACTTAATTTTTAGTTTTGGTTTTTGTGTTGCTGTTTTGAACAAAAAAATTAAGCCTACCTGCTAGCAACGGTGACCCAATAGACCACCTTCCTCTGAAAATGATGATGCTAAGGGATAACATCCTAAGTTTCAATAAATTGGAGGGTGAGTCTGTTTATGAGTTGTGCCAAAGGTTTAAGGCTCTCTTGCAGCAGTGCTAGACTCATGGAATTCTAGATAAGATGCTTCTGAAATGTCTTTACCTAGAGCCGGAAGAGGGGTTGCCTTATAAAAGTGAGGCAAACCCCACTAATGGAACTTAAGTGGGGACTTGTGTCGTGTCACGACGTTAACTAAGGCGCTGCTTGGGAGGCAACCCAAGACCCCTTATCGCTTTATTTTTGCTTTAAGAAATAATGGTGTGCTGTTTATGTAGGTCGAAGTGGGAAAGTTGTTGAAAAGTGAAGATTGGCGAGCAAAAGGTAAAGTTGGCGCAACGCCGAAGAGGTCGGCCACCCCGACCCAGACTGCCGTTGGACTCAAGACAATTTTACATTGTAGTGTGTAAAAGTCAGTGAGCCCAGGAAATTATTGGCAAATGGTTGGCGATCCCGATCTAATCCACCGTTTGGACCCCCACATCAACTGAGGATTCTGTAAAACTAGGCGAGGTAAGGGATCAATTGGTGTGTTGGCGAGCACGACTAATGTCGCCGAATGGGTGAGAACTGGATGGTTTCTTTACAGGCCAAAGGTTTAAACTTTCAAACTATTCACGTTTCCTCACTTTCAATCCTCACAAACTCACACCCACACCTTAGTTTCTATATGTTTGCAATTTTAAAGTATTTTAGTCATTCATTTGTGTTCAGAGTGGATTACATTGCCACCTAGTATTTCAAAAGAATTTTAATCGGCATCTAAGGTTGGTTTTCCGAACCTCAAATTTATTTTTAGCAATTTTGTACTCATTTGCAATGATCTTATCTTAGTGATTGATATTTGCGTAATCAAGACACAACTTCCGATGCAAGTGTCTACGATCGTACAATAGTTTAGTAACACAACCAAGGGTTGGGATCGTTCCCAATAGAGTAGTTTGAAAATTAATAGAAAAATAAAACTTAGTTATAACTAGTCATAGCAAGAGACATTAACCAAGAGTGTCAATTAACAAAGGGGGGGGGGGGTAGTCACAAGTAAGGTAAAAACAACAAAATAACCAAGGGTTTCTTAGTAATGATAGGTAATCCTTGGGATGTGATGGGAATACGTGTTAAGCAAGATTATTGGGTACGTACTTTCGATAGAAGATTCATAGAGTAATTATAATTAGGCTAGCCTTTAAGGGGGATAAGCTCTCTCTCGAGCAACTTACCCCGTTTCAAATGTGTTCCTCTCGGACACCCATTTGCCGCATGAAGACCAGCCTAAGCCTTAACCCACTCACTCTCTCGAGCTAAGTGTGTGGACATGGGACTAGGGTTCACTCTCTCGAAGCTAAGTGTGTGGACATGGGACTAGGGTTCACTCTCTTGAGCTAAACCCCATGTCGACCCACTCACACTGGCCATCAATCTAACGGTCTTAGTTTTACGACTTCTCTCTCGAGCAAGCCGAAAACACATAAATAAACTTGTATTTGCAACTACAAATTCATTAAATTCATCCACAACCACTAAACGAAATCACAATTTAACTACGATTAAACTATCAGCAAGCAAGACCGAACAATTATCTTAACCCATATTCGCTAAATCACACCCCAAGAATTGGGGTTTTTATCCACACATCAAGAGAAAGAAATTTATACCTAAATGAGCTTGCATTCAAATGGGTATGAAGATTTAAGTCTTGTTACAGGCCAAGAATGAAGAATCTAAAACAACTCCAACTCCTTGGAGATGAAACCCTTTTTTTCTTCAAGTCTTCAAAACCCTCTCAAACTCAGAGCAAAAATATCAAAAAGTACTATTCTATATGAAAATTATAATAATTGTTCGATACCTAAAACTACATATCTAACTAGTATTTATAACTTTCACAGATATATGTTGCAACAGATCATTCGGCATCGTTAGTCGGCATCACCGATCAACTCGGCTATTCGCCCTTTGGTGTAGTTCATCCTGTCTTGCACCAGCCTTCAGCATCATCGTGCTCTGGGTCATTGGGTGACATGGTATTGCTTTGCGGAACTTCTCAGCGATGTGCCGACGACTCCCTATCTCCGCCGACTTGATCCTTTCCTTCAGGGCTCAGCACACTTGAACAAAAGGCGAAGTAAGACCCTTCGGCGACTCGCCATGTTGACTCGACGATCCTTAAGCCTTCATTTCTTCGTTCTTATCAGCCTTTTCGTTCCTTTTTGCAATGTAGTGTTCATTCTTTCCTTCAAATATCAAATACCTTAAACTTAAGGGTTTTCATTAGATATTGAGGTAAAATAAACATTTGAGGACACAATTTCTATTAAAATATAACCCTATATGAGTCCAATTTGTGGACTCATCAACACCCCCAACTTAAACTTTTGCTTGTCCTCAAGCAAACTCAAGTTCAGCCGTTCAAAAAGGGTGTCCCGAACAGTGCTACACAAGACTCCATTTACTTATGCAAAGATCAAATGTGCACTCAAAGATTCAAGTTGTGACTCACCAATATCAACGAATCTCATTCTCACAATACTTCCTTCAAATGCAAGTTCAAGCTCAACTATAGTGTTCAAATGCCCTCACACAAAGAATGATTCCATATTCATAAAATGGTTACCAGTTTAAAGCTTCAGAATCAAGTGCAACGCTCACACTCACAAAGAAGAACAACATGCATGCTTTCACCCATAGGTTTGCCCGTATTTTCCAATCAACATTTGTTTAGGATCAGTGTAAAGGTATGTTCATTTAGGCTCAGTGACTTTCATCCTCATATTTCTGAAAGTTATAAATACTAGTTAGAGTTGTAGTTTTAAGAGTCGAACAATTATTATAATTTTCATATAGAATAGTAATTTTAAATATTTTTGCTCTAAGCTTTAGAGGGTTTTGAAGACTTGAAGATCCAAAGGCTTTCATCTTCAAGATTTGGGTTTGGGTCACTTGGATTCTTCAATTTTGGTCTAAATCAAGACTTAAATCTTCATACCCAGTTGAATGCAAGATCAATTTGGTATAAATTTCTATCTCTTATACATGTGTGGCTAAAAACCCCAATTCATGGGGTGTGATTTAGCGAATATGAGCTAAGATAATTGTTGGGTCTTGCTTGCTGATAGTTTAATCGTAGTTTAATTGTGATTTCGTTCAGTAGTTGTGGATGAATTTAATGAATTTGTAGTTGGAAATACAAGTTTACTAATGTGTTTTCGACTTGCTCGACAGAGATGTTGTAAAACTAAAAATACTAAATTGATGGCCAGTGCGAGTGGGTCGACATGAGGTTCAGCTCGAGAGAGTGAACCCTAGTCCCATGTCCACACACTCAACTCGAGAGAGTGAGTGGGTTAAGGCGTAGGCTGGTCTTCATGCAACAAGTGGGTGTCCGAGAGGAACGCATTTGAAACGGGGTAAGTTGCTCGAGAGAGAGCTTATCCCCCTAAAAGGTTAGCCTAGTCACAATTATTCTATAAATCTTCTATCGAAAGCACGTACCCAATAATCTAGCTTAACCTGTATTCCCGTCAATCCCAAGGATCCCCTCTAATTACTTAGAGACCCTTACTATTTTTACTTACTTGTTACAACAACCCCATTGTTAATTGACACTCTTGTGTCCTCCTTTAATTTACAATGTTTTGAATCGTTAATGTCTTTAAATACAACTACTTAGAACTAAGTTTTATTTTTCTATTAATTCTCTAAACCACTCTCTTGGGAACGATCCTAGCCCTTGGTTGGGTTACTAAACTATTGTACGATCGTACACACTTGCATCAGAAGTTGTGTCTTGATTACACAAACATCAGCTACCTAACTCATCCTGTAGTGAAAGTTATGGTCATTTAAAGTGACTTAAGACACACAATTGAAGTCTAACTTGCACAAATTTCAAATTAGCTCTTTCCAATTTAGTCCTTTCTAAAATTTGCTCTTTCTAAGACCGACATGTAACATCTGGGGTGTTGGCTTCAAGAGAGATATCACAACAATACCATTCAAGATTTACACAAATAGAGATCTCATCATACAACTTACAAGATATGTATGTTGTGGTCAAATACATAGTTAGTCCCTCAAATTTATCACAATTTATTTTTTCATTTACACAACTTGATTGTGACCACGACCTATTGGCAAGTGATTCTTGTCACGCTCTGAGCCTACACCTTGGACGTGGTCGGCACTCGAGAACCATTGCTGGCCCCAGGCGAACCCTTGGCCTGGCTTACTTACTCAGCAGAAGACTTTAAGCATTAAGAAAAGAACTCAAATGCAAGATAACTCACATGTCTAAAACTTAACTAATAATCTTTTAGAAATAAATATTTAACTTAGCCAAAGTGGCAACTCAATTCTGAACATAAGCCAATAACAAAATGATGACGAATGAACTAACATCTGACTAACTATCTATGAAGCCTTTAAAACAACTGAGATGGATGTCGGGACAGGCCCACGACATCCTAATAAACTAAAATGATAAAGTAATGAAAAAGGGGGATCCTCTGGAATGCAAGGAGGGTCACCAACAACTCTAAAGCTCAGCTAGATCAATGATGCGCTGGATGCTGATTCTGGTTACCTGCGTCTGCATCATAAGACGATGCAGGCCAACTGGCATTAGTACATTGAATGTACAAGTATGTGAGTTGGAATGCAAAACATAACTTAAGCTTGAAAAGAATTTTGAAAGAAACACTAACCTGACTCAACTCAAAATAACTGAACTCTTTTAAATATAAATCAGTTTAAATACAAATGCAATATAAGGTAAACCTATTTAAAACATGATGTCATCTCTGTGTATGTAGAAATACAATAATAACTCTGTATGTATGCAAAGATACAATATGAACTCTGTTTGTCTATCATAACACAAAATATTGTTGTGGGAGTTTCTCTACCCGACAACTTTCACTTAAGAGCTATAGTGATGAGACAGTGTTTTACCTCAAACTGCCAAGGACCGTCCTATACCTTGCCGGGGGTATAGAACCTAACTCACTAAGTGGATCCACTAGTCTATGCTAAAAACTACTAAAGGAATCATCTAAAAAGTACGACCCTTTTCTACCCATGGTGGCTACATGGTTTATGAGGGCTATGAGTTGTCTGAACTCTACCTCATATCGGTGCTCAATACGATTCCCAAAAATATAATATTAACTCTTATGTTTAAAAACATACTTCTTTCTGTGATTTGAGATTAGAGCTCAAAAACATAGCTCAAAGTCTATCTTGGAAATCAAAGTTTCCTCTCTTGCTTCATTTAGAAAGAGATCACTCTTTTCTGAAAACTAGCCCGAAGGCTCCTTGGAAATCAAGATTTCCTTTCTTATTTAAATGCCAAAACATTTAAAACCCTTTGGGAATACATAGTCCCCATATACTTTTGAAGAAATAAACTTCAAACTTTACTCAACTTGAACTTTAAGTCTTAAAACAAAGTTAAAACATTTGGAAAAGACTTTTGGGAAACTCTAAGAACTTCTCTTGACTTGACTCTTAATTCTCTTGACTTTAATCTTAACTTTCCTTGAATTGGATTATGGATTCAAGGTTCATGATCTCATGTTGATGGATGATTTCCTAATGTTTGTATGTACCTTAGAGTGTTGGAATCAACTAGAAAAGATAGGCACATTGCTAAGGAACAAGTACAAAAAGGTGGGGAAGAAATGGGGAGAACTGGCGTCCCTGGCGCTCTAAGAGGCGCGGGGCGCCAGCCCTCAAACTTCAGAGCACATGTTAAGGCACGCTGGCTGGCGCATCGCCCCAAGGGGTAAATTTCAAAGCTCCTTTTGGGCACACTGACTGGCGCGACCCCCCACCCTCTTCCCCAGGTGTTGGACGACTTTTCTTCTCCGTTTTTCAACTCTAAACCCTCTACACTTCAATGGTTCTTTCCCCGAACAGTTAGGATCATTTATACCCTCAATATATGATAAATTCTAACATAAATTTCTCCCGGAAACATGAATCAAATCGCACGAAACTTCAATGAACAATACCCACAAGAATTCAAGAAAAACATTCAACAATGTTCATCAAGAACTCAATTTCTAAACTTTGAAAGACTTAAATTCGCTGAATTAAATCATGATTGGCACGTGGGTGAACTAACCCAATGCTATGTCATCTCACATACCTTGTACGGATCACCCCCGATGAAATCCACAAGCTAACGTCGACGATCTTGACGAATCTTGCTTCCTCATCTCCTTTCTACAAACCCTAGCGTTAAATTCCCTTTTCTAAAATCTGACGTTACCCCAATTAAACTCCTAACAACAAATTAGAATAATTAGGTAAGGAAAAGACTAAATTACCCTTCCATAATCCTGATTAGAATTTCCTTAATCCAACAACCCAACTTTCAAAGGGCATAACTTGCTCATACGAACTCGGAATCGCGCAAACTCGGTGGCGTTGGAAAGATCATTTCAAGAGCTTTCCACGATATTTGGAAGTACACCTAACTCATAATGAGATAGGATTTATGGCCTTTTGAAATTGACCAAAGCTCAATTTTTCCTAACTTAAACAAATTTCCAGATTTCCATTCTTTCCAAAAATGACTATTTCCAATTATTAGCTTCTTCCTAGTTACTTCAAATTGTGAGATGTTACAATATGTCCCCCTTGGGAAGATTCATCCTCGAATGAGATTACTCTTACTAGGCTAAGGGTGTAACATCTAACATTCAGCTCAAACACCCAACAACCAAAATATAACCACAACATGCCAATTTAATATCAATGCCAAGTAAAGGATTAGTACCTTAATTTGGAACTTCTCCGAATTAGAAGAGATGTGGATATCTCTTCATCATATCTTCCTCAACTTCTAAAGTAGCTTCCTCAACAAACAGGTTCCTTCACAGAACTTTGACTGATACTACTTAATTAGTCGTCAACTTGCGAACACGGTGATCTAACATCTGAATCGTAATATCTTCATAGGATAGGCTATCCTTGATCCCAATATCTTCAGTTGGTATGATCAATGAAGGATCGCCCATACACTTTTCCAACATGGAGATGTGGAACACTGGATGGACTGCTGCTAATTCTTGTGGTAGCTCTAACTCATAAGTTATATTGCCAATCCTCTTGGATATTCTGTAAGGCCAATATACCGGGGGACTAAGCTTCCCCTTCTTACCAAATCTCCTAACACCCTTCATAGGTGGAACATTCAAGTAAACTAAATGATCTACTTCAAACTGTAACTCCCTCCTCCTACCATCAGTGTAGGATTTCTAACGACTCTGGGCTGTTTTCAATCTCTCTTGAATAACTTTCACTTTCTCCATAGCTTGACGAACTAAGTCTGGTCCGATTAACCCAGCTTCACCAACTTCAAACCCTCCAATAGGAGATCTGCATTTTGTCCTATAGGGAGCTTCGTAAGGAGCCATTTGGATGCGAGAGTGGTAACTAATGTTATAAGCAAATTCAATGAGAGGTAGGTGATCATCCCAATTATCCTTGAAATCAATCACACAATCTACCGTGATATCTCAAAACACCATCTCCCCGTTGTTCAAAAGCCATCACTTTTTGCTTATGAACACTTGCCTTTTATTCAAGCAATAAACGATCTAGGTCTTGCTTCTCTTTTACTTCTGACACTAATGATGATTCAGCCCCATTCATCACTACTACTCCTCCTTCTATGGAATCTAGTAGTCGAACTCCTAGCCGTGCAAGTCTACGCACCTCCTTTGCTAACTCTTTCTTATCTTCCTCAAAATGGGCGGTACTACCCATAGATAACCTACTTAAGGCATCAACAACAACATTAGCCTCACCTGGGTGATGAAGAATACTCATGTCATAATCTGTGAGTAACTCTAACCACCTTCTCTGTTTGAGATTAAGCTTTGTCTAACTAAACACATACTGAAGACTCTCATGATCGGTGAACAAATCCACATGAACACCATAAAGATAATTACGCCATATTTTCAAAGAAAAAACTACGACATCCAATTATAGATCATGGGTCAGGTAATTCTTCTCATGAACTTTCAACTGTCTAGAGGCATAAGCTATAACTTTGTCATTCTGCATTAACACACAACCCAAACCAACTCTAGATACATCACAATACACAACAAAACCTTGAGTACCTTCTGCTAAGGTCAATACTAGACGATGGTCCACATCTTTTTCAATTCCTGAAAACTTTTCTCACAATATTCAGACCATTGAAACTTCACTATTTTCTGAGTTAACTTGGTCAAAGGAGATGAATAGATAAAAAAAATCCCTCGACAAACCTTCTATAATATCCAACCAACCCCAAGAAACTCCTAATATCAGTTGGAGATGTGGGTCTAGGCCAATTTTGCACTACCTCTATCTTTTGGGTATTAACTCTAATTCCATCACCGAAAACTATATGGCCCAAGAACGCCACAGACTCAATCCAAAACTCACAATTAGAGAACTTAGCGTATAACTCCTTATCTTTCAAAGTCTAAAGAACTATTTTGAGATGGCTAGCATGATCTTCTTCATTCCTTGAATAGATTAGTATGCCATCAATGAAGACCATAACAAAGAATTCTAAATAAGGTTTGAAAACTCTATTCATAAGGTCCATGAACACTGCAGGTGCATTAGTTAAACCGAACGACATGACTAGAAACTCATAATGACCATAACGGGTCCTGAATGCTATCTTAGAAATATCACATTCCCTTACTTTCAATTGATGGTAGCCAGATCTGAGGTCTATTTTCGAAAAACAAGAAACACCCTAAAGCTGATCGAAAATATCATCAATTCTCGGATGGTAAACTTGTTCAATTGGCAGTAATCTATACACATCCTAAGAAAAACATCCTTCTTCCTCACAAATAAGACCGGAGCGCCCCAAGGTGAGACATTTAGTTGAATGAAACCTTTCTCTAAAAGATCTTTCAACTGCTATTTTAACTCTTTCAACTCTGCTAGTGCCATTCTATATGGCGGAATAGAGATAGGACGAGTATCTGGAAGAATGTCTATGCCGAAGTCTATTTCTCTCTCAAAGGGGACTCTGGGTAGATCATCTGGAAAGACTTCTGGAAACTCTTTTACTATTGAAGCTGACTGAATAGGAGGTATCTCAACACTACAGTTATTAACTCGGACTAAGTGATAGACACACCCATTGGAAACTAACTTTCTTGCCTTAAGGTACGAAATAAAATAACCTTTTGGCACATCTAATTGCTCTTCAACTCTATAACTGGTTCACTGGAAACTGGAAATTGACTACTCGAGTTCTACAATCTATTGATGCATAACAGGCATGAAGCTAGTCCATACCTAGAATGACATCAAAAGCTACCATGTCTAACTCAACCAAATCAGCCATGGTACTCTTATGATTGATGAAAACGGAATAATCACGATAGACTCTTTCTACTAGAATAGAATCACCAACATGTGTAGAAATAATGGTTCACTAAGTTGCTCAGGAATAACATCAAATTTCATAGCCACATAAGGAGTTACAAAATATAAACTCACCTCTAGGTTTATCACAGCATAAATAGTAAAGTCAAAGACGTGGATCATACCAGTGACAACATCTGGAGAGTTCTCTTGATCTTGGTGATTAGTGATCACATAAAGGCGGTTTTCTCCTCCGCCAGTACCAGAAGTAGCTCCTTTAGGTGAAGTCCTGTCTGGTAGAGCAACTGATGAAAATTGGGCTCAATTGCCCCAATTACCATTACCTTGCACGTTCTCAGGATACTCCCTCATAAAATGACTGTTTTGACCACACTTGAAACAACCAATAAATCCCTCACGATAAATGCTTGAGTGGTTTCTGCCACACTTAGCACATGCAAGAGGCGTACTACCCCTTGTGCCTTACAACCTTGTGAATGTGCAGTCTATCTCTAAAGTTCTGAAAATTCTGACTATTTTACTCACATTTGTTCCTTGGTGTAGGTGCACTAGCAGATGATGGAGCAGGTCCTTTCTGCTTCTGTTAGAAAGATGACCGGTTCGCATTACTCTTTTGTTGCCTGGATTCATTCCCTGATATCTTAGCCCTCTTATTCTCAAACTCTTCTCTATCCTTTAGCTGGTTCTTCTCAACATGTTGCACATGGATCATCAGCCTTGCTATGCGCATGTAACCTATTAACATGGCAGCCTTACCTTCCTTACTTGACAGACGAGATAGCCCAGCAACAAATAAACTCATCTTGCCCCTCATGTTGGGAACCATCTTTTTGCTTTTCTTAGTTCACAAGGAAAGAAACGCCTCATGAAAGCACTCTCAAAACAGTCCAACTCACAATTGGTTACGCTTTCACATGAGTTAGAAAGAAACATTTAAGAGATAAAACTCTAACGCACGAAATGAGTATGAAAGAAGTAAAGGAATTTCCTAAATGTTGCAACCTCCTAATTATAGATGTGGCGCGCTTCACACCGATAACTAGGACTCTACAGACACGGCTTCATAAACTCCCTACGACTCTTAAACTCTGTGCTCTGATACCAAGTTTGTCACACCCCGAGCCTGCACCCTAGACGTGGCCGACACTAGAGAACTATTGATGGTCCCAAGCGAACCCTTAGGCTAGCTTACTTACTCAGTGGAATACTTTAAGCATTAAGAAAAGAACTCAAATGCAAGATAACTCAACAGTCTCAAACTTAATTCATAATGTTTTAGAAATAAACATTTAACTTAGCCAAAGTGGCAACTCAATTCTGAACATAAGCCAATAACAAAATGATGACGAATGAACTAACATCTGACTGTCTATCTAAGAAGCCTCTAAAACAACTGAGATGGATGTCGGGACAGGCCCACGACATCCTAATGAACTAAAATGATAAAGTAATGAAAAAGGGGGATCTTCCGGGATGCAATGAGGCTCACCAACAATTCTGAAGCTCAACTGGATCAACGATGCACTGGATGCTGATCCTGGTTACCTACGTCTGCATCATAAGAAGATGCAGGCCAACTGGCGTCAGTATATTGAATGTACGAGTATGTGAGTTGGAATGCTAAACATAACTTAAGCTTGGAAAGAATTCTGAAAGAAACACTTACCTGGCTCAACTCAAGTCAACTAAACATAAATGAATTTATTTCAATACAAAGCAATTTAAAAACAAGTACGATATAAGGAAAAGCTGTTTAAAACATGATGTCAACTTTGTGTATTTAGAAATACAATAATAACTCTGTATGTATACAAAGATACAATATGAACTCTGTTTGTATTTAAAAATACAAAATACTGTGGGAGTTTCTCTAACCGACAACTATCACTTAAGAGCTATAGTGATGATAGATCATTTTACCTCACGCTGCCAAGGACCATCATATACCTTGCCGGGGGTATATAACCTAACTCACTAAGTGGGTCGACTAGTCTATGCTAAAAAGCACTAAACGAATAATCAAAAGAGTATGGCCCTTTTCTACCCACGGTTGCTACATGGTTTATGGGGGTTGTAAGTTGTCTGAACTCTCCTCCATATCGGTGCTCAATACTACTCCCAAAAATACAATATTAGCTCTTATGTTTAAAAACATACTTCTTTCTGTGATTTGAGATTAGTGATCAAAAACTTAGCTTAAAGGCTATCTTGGAAATCAAAGTTTCCTCTCTTGCTTCATTTAGAAAGCGATTACTCTTTTCTGAAAACTAGCCCGAATGCTCCTTGGAAATCGAGGTTTCCTTTCTTGTTTAAATGCGAAAACATTTTAAACCCTTTGGGAATACATAGTCCCCAAATACTTTTGAAGAAATGAACTTCAAATTTTACTCTTAAATCTTTACACAACTTGAGCTTTAAGTCTTAAAACAAAGTTAAAACATTTGGAAAAGACTCTTGGGAAAGTCTAAGAACTTCTCTTGACTTGACTCTTAATTTTCCTTGAATTGAATTATTGATTCAAAGTTCATCATCTCACGTTTATGGATGATTTCATGATGTTTGGATGTACCTTAGAGTGTTGGAATCAACTAGAAAACATAGGGACATTGATAAGGAGCAAGTACGCAAATATGGGGAAGAAATGGAGAGAACTGGCGTACCTGGCGCTCTGAGAGGCGCGGGGCTCCAGCCCTCAAAATTCAGAGCACATGTTGGGGCGCGCTGGCTGGTGCATCGCCCCAAGGGGTAAACTTCAGAGCCCCTTTTGGGGCGCGCTGGCTGGGGCGACGCCCCACCCCCTTCCCCAGAAGTTTGACGACTTTTCTTCGCCGTTTTTCAACTCTAAACCCTCTGCACTTCAATGGTTCTTTTCCCGAACACTTAGGATTATTTATTCCCTCAATATATGATAGATTCAAACCGAAATTTCACCCTGAAACTTGAATGAAATCCCATGAAACTTCAATCAATACTACCCACAAGAATTCAAGAAAAACCTTCAACAATGTTCAGCTCAATTTCTAAACTTTCAAAGACTTAAATTCGCTAAATTAAATCATGATTGGTGCATGGGTAAACTAACCCAATGCTATGTGATCTCACATACCTTGTAGGGATCAACCCCGAAGAAATTCGCAAGCTAAAGTCGACGATCTTGACGAATCTTGCTTCTTCTTCTCCTTTCTCCAAACATTAGCGTGAAATTCACTTTTCTAAAACTGACTAAAATCGGACTTTACCCCAATTAAACCCCTAATAACGAAATAGAATAATTAGGTAAGGAAAAGACTAAATTACCCTTTGATAATCCGGATTAGACTTCCTTAATCCAATAGGCCAACTTCCAAATGGCATAACTTGCTCATACGAATTCAGAATCGCGCAAACTCAGCGGTGTTGGAAAGATAATACCAAGAGCTTTCCAACCACATCTGGAAGTACACCTAAATCATCTTAAGCTACGAGTTATGGTCGTTTGAAGTTGACCAAAACTCAAGTTTTCCTAACTTAAACAAATTTCCAGATATTCATTCTTTCCAAAAATGACTATTTCCAATTATTAGCTTCTTCCTATTTATTTCAAATTGTGAGATGTTGCAATTCTCTATTAAAAAATGTAAGTTTTTAGTGTACATGAGTGAAAAACGGTGCTAACCCAACCACCAAACCTTATATGTTAAATACCTAACAAAGTTTAAAGTTTTGATGAACTAAAACTGTTTTAAAAAATTATTTACACAAGTAGGTTGTCGCTTATAAGGTACTAGTTCTGGGAACGTTCATTGCATATTTATCCCAAGATACTTCATACAAATTCTGATTGCAAAGAGCATATTTTATGTCCTTCAAATATATTGATATTTACTAAAAAAATCCATAGTTTTTACAATAGAAAAGACATCTTTTCCTAATAAAAAGGATACATCCTTAATCATAAAATTGACTAAAAGTGCATAAATTAAATTGACTTACTACTATATAAATACAATATTCAAATATAAATTCCCAATAATAACATCGACAAAATAATAGAAAGTTGTACAATAACAACAAACAAGAAACATAAACAATAAACAAAACAAATAAAAAGAGATAAGAGAAGAGACCATAGAAATTTTTCATTTTTAAAAATTATTTTAAGTGTGTACAATATTTTGTCAAATGTCACTATTTTTAGGATAAGATTGAGGAACACAAAGAGTTTTCATGAATATAACCAGTTTTTTTAAAGGAATGGCGTGAGGCAGGGCATTTTACTTAGCATAAGACGAGACATAAGCCTCAACACATGGAGCATAAGCCCAATAGATATTTTATATTTTTAATTTAAAATATTGTATAATAAGATAATAACACAAAATTGTAAAAATACATCAATAGTTTGAAATAATTACAAACATGATTAACTTTCTAATAAAAAAGAATATTTTTTTCTAAATAAATATTTTATCATACTATACAATTTACCCCCCACCCCCTAAAATAAAATAATTAATAAAACTTACTAGTATTACAACTAAAACATCACTCCATCATGAATAAAAATAAAATTACTTTCAAATAGCTAAATAAATTATGATAATTTTGATATATATGACAAAAACATAAAGACCAATGATAAGTGAAAATGTAACATTTCAATACCTACTTTTAAAAGAAATGTTACGTAATATATAGTCACCCTCACAGTATAAAGATGTGATACTACAACTCTCAAACTTCTTAGCTCTATAGATTAAAAAACTATTAAGTATCATTCATTTATTCAAGAAAAACTTACTAGTATTACAACTAAAACATCACTCCATCATGAATAAAAATAAAATTACTTTCAAATATCTAAATAAAATATGATAATTTTGAGACATGAAAAAAATATAAAGACCAATGATAAGTGAAAAAATAACATTTCACTACGTACTTTTAAAAGAAATGTTACGTAATATATAGTCACCCTCACAGTTTAAAGATGCGATAGTACAACTCTCAAACTTCTTATCTTTATAGATTAAAAAACTATTAAGTATCATTCATTTATTCAAGATTTATGAGGGTCAACAATGTTAACTAAAAAATTTAGCACATAATTTGTGTAATATCTGTTAGGTGAGCCCCGAGCATTGGGCGTTGGGCGTGCTTACAACGTATAGTCGGGCGCTTAGGGCGTAAGTCTTACAGAACTAAGTCCACACTTGAGTCTCGGGGCGTTGTGCTAGAGCCCGCCCCAGGGAGAGTCCCAACAGAGTCTTTTAAAACACTGAATATGATGTTAATCCATTTGCTATTATGGATGAGAGGTGGGAGTACAAAACCATAATAAATATAATTAGTGGGAGTTACATATATTTACATCTTATAGAGTTACCGGTAAATATATTTATGTAATGTAATTCACATTGATACAAATATTTATATATAAAAAAGAATATAACATAGATCTGTATGATTTTATTTTATTGTGAATGGAAAATTTAAGCATTCATATTTCCAATGGGAAGATGAACAAAACAAAAAAAATTATAATTTTACTCCAGTATGAAATTAATACAAATAATACATATTCAAGAGACTTTATGGTGGTTAATTCATGTACAAATATGATGATTTACTATTTAATATTTAATTTATTAAATAATTTATAAGATTTAACTTTCAAGGGGTAAAACCATAATATAACTTTTGCCTAACATTTTTCCCACTTTTAGTATAATATGATTTATGATAAGTATTACTTCTGAAAAAGTATTTGGAACTCTTATCCCAAAATATTTAATATAAATTTTGTATTGTTAATGACATATTTTATCCCCTTTAAATTTATTGGTATTTACTAAAAAAATCCACTATTTTTACGATAGAAACTACATATATCTTCTGAATAAAAAGAACAAATCATTAGTTATTAAATTGACTAAAAGTGCATAAAGTAAAGAAACTTATTATTGTAGAAATACAATATTCAAATAAGGACAATAAAATACCACATGTTAGGTTAATGTATACAAATGTGACACCTCGAAAATTTCTAAGCTTAGGCCGAAACATTCTTTAATTGCCTATAAAACTAAATAGGGCGATCCTTAAGTTAATCATATGTGTGAATGTCATTTTGTTGGTGTTTGAATGGGTTTGGATGATTTATGGTCAGAAGAACCCCCAAGCACAAAGTTGAGTTGAAACCTTCATTTAAGATAATGTTTTGATAGAAGATTCTATTTAGGTCAACTTCAAATGAATATATCTCTCAGCACATAATAAATTAGGTGACCTGAGACCTACAAAATTAAAGGTTTTTGAATCCTCTTCCCAACGCCACCAAGTTTGCCTTATTTCATGTTTGGAGTAAAGAGTTATGACCATTTTACCAAAGAGTGTAAACTAGAATTTTTTGAGTCCGTGAACGACGACCGCAACTGACTGGTCGTTGGTTGAACAATGACCCATCATGTCAGGCCGTCGGTAAAGTACCGAGGGTTAAATTTTGGGACCCAAATCCTATAGATCTAACCGACGGGCCATCGTTTGGGCCCGTAAATGGACTTTTTAGCCTTATAGGTTCATGGCATGTAATTATTTATACTTAGTCTTTTCATTATCATTCAAGTCATGTTCTCTAATCTCATTCATGTACACAAGCATGGAAGCAACAACAACAAGCATGACGTTTTTTTTCCTAATTAACGACAGTTTGGGTCGTTAAAATAGATATCAATTTACCCTTTGTTCATTCCCGAACAACTTGTGAATGGATAAACATTCGCCCTTTTCAGAGTACTTCTAGACTAACGATTTGTCCCCTTGCGGAACCACGAAAGATGGTGGTTTTCAATTCTTAGCACAAAAAGTGCTATACTCAAAGGACCGATTAGGAAATGAGGCAACACACGAAGAAAAGAACCCGTCCAACTGTATAGCCTTCCCTGCCAGAGCGAAATGGTTTATGCTGCGGTGGGGCTGCTGTGGTGGGGACACGCCTGATGTTTCGGGAAATTTAATGCAGTAAAAGGGGGAAAGGGGAATGGTTTCCCCATTTCCTCCCTTTCTCTTTCAAAAACTCTAAAAATCCTCTTAACTCTCCGTTTCCGAACGTCAAAATCAAGGAAATCCTCTCATTATTTACGTTAATTACTTTATTGCTTCCTTGACTATGATTGCATGACTCTACACGATTGATTAGAAAAGACTTACGGTGGTTTTCTTTTTGAACTGAAAATAATTTTCTTGATTTCCTAGAAAAACGTAGCATGGACACTCCATTTACGTTCACGACGTCTCTACAGCGTTATGAGTGTAATTATTCCATGAAAACACGGTTGAAATGATTTTGAATTAGGTGGGGGAAGTTAAATAGTCTCTTGATATAAAACTCGGATTCGTACATCATTTAGGGGTTATTTCGCTAGAATAATTGTAAAATTACGTTCTAGGGTACTTAGTAGACTTTGATCTTCTGGAATTCTATGAAAAATGAGGTTTTTAGGACAACGAGGCGCCATGATCGCACCTGGAATTCATCCCAGATGAAGGACGCACATGGGGCCTTCATCCCGATAAAGCAATTTCACTCATCCTGCTCTGGCGGGATTTAGTGGGGCAATGGCCCTTTGCCACATTAATCAGAAAAATTCCTCTTCTTAGACTAACCTAGACTAACCCCATGGAGTTGTAATGTGTACCCTTCATAACAATTGATGGTTGATCTACTATGGCTACTTTTAAAGAGGAAAATATATCCTTCATCCGGTTTCCCGAGGCCGCAAGTTGGGAAAAACACCACAATCACCAAAACACTAAGTTCTTGTGCGAGAGAGGTTTTTAGTTATTGGCCTTTGAGGTGCAAGTCCCCGCCTTGCATGCCCGGCTAATGGAGTTTGGTTGGGGTCCACTAACAGATGCTCCCCCATGCTGCGCGTTCTGGCTGGGTGAGGGATTTCTATACCATTCATCCTACTATTCACGGGGACGATCCTCACCCTACCATCCGCATCCGAAGAATCGACATCCCCCTGACTGCTCAGTTCATAAATGAGGTGCTTGAGTGCCAAGGGTCCCTAATGCAAAGCACGAGGTAAAGTTGTGGAAGATGGATTTGGGCTGGCTAAAGGATACATAGGTTGAGGCTACGAGTCGGGACCTGGTTAATTGGGCTACTACTGAGGGCATCACCAGTACTTATTGGTCACTGGATGCCAAGCGGTGGCTGCACTTGGTTTCCAGGAGGATCCGCCCGTCGGGAAACCGTACCGATGTGACCTTTCCTCGGGCCTTGGTGGTGGCGTGCGCTATACAGGGCATTGGACTAAATGTGGGCACACAGATCATCTCATAATGGAAGGTGTTCTATCGGGGCAATAAAAAGACATTCTTCCTTCTTACATTGGTGACTGCGATGTGCAAGAGAATGGGGGTACCACTCTTGGACACCATTGAGGTACTCCCTGTGGATCCCCCTTTTCACCCTATTTTGATTAGAAAGGCTTCCATATACGGGAGCAAGAGGAGGAAGACGGGCTATGCTAGCAGTAGTCAAGCAGCTGCGGAGGCGGATGACGAATGAGGGGAAGATGACGTGTCCGACGATGCTCTCCCTACCCAGTCCTAGCCCCCATTTTGCAGTGCTCGCATAGAGGAGGACCTGGCGGCCATCCATAGAAAATTTAGAGGCTCCCGGGCTATTACCTAGACTTCGGTTCACCCCCCACTCCCCTTGAATTGGAGATGCTCCGCTGCCAGCTGCGATAGGAGAAAAAGAAGAACATGGAGAGGGACCATCTGATGGTCCGGATGTGGAAAGCTCTTAAGGTAATTTTCTCATGCTTCACCCCTAGCAGGAGTTTCCCACGCTCAAGCCGGAGGACTTTCGAGAGTTTCCCTGGTTGAATGAAGCTTGGGCTGGCGAGACAACATAGAGGACATGGGGTCCGACAACGACACTTCCCATTCACAGGTTCCTGATCTGGTTTTTTCCTATCTTGGGCATGTAATGGACAACTTTTTGTTTCTCATTTGTTTTTTTTTCTTCACACTTTTTGTAAGCACATGGATGCTGGCTTTTGCTGTTTATCGCAGCTAATGTTTAAATGTTAAGGTCTATACTTACTGCTCTATTGTTAAAAGCTGGTTGAACTGCAGGGATTAGCTCATACACGATTAGGGGTCGATATACGTGACTAAGGAACAACAGGGGAGACAGGCTGAGATTTTGTTTCGCCTTGTCCTGCTTTGGCGGTCTTCCCCTGGCTGGAATAATCCCTCCCCAGCGGCTTTTACGGAAACAGTACCCAGATCAACAATTTCCCGGGGTTCTTCCCGTTTCAATGGTTTTTCATTAATTTCTGGTCTATAACTACGGATTTAAGATAATCCTTTTAACTAGGATAGTCATTGCTTACCCCGTGTAAATCCCCATGGTACGCACTCCAGAATCGTTTCCCGTTAATTCAACATCACAACCACGCACATTTCCGAATATTCCCATATACTCACATGGTTATAGTCATTCGCAACACACGTCCAGATTTTTGCTTACGAATCACAATATATATTATCCAGACTTTTGCACATAACTAAGTGATAACTCTCTTTCCAACAACAAGTTTTACGAAACTCAGGCAATTACGACTTACACAGTCTCAAACATTTAGACTTGCATACTGTATACATCGAAATCCAAACAAGTATACTGTGCACCTAATTATATCATAGTATCTAAGCCATTATAACTTTCACAACAACAGTTAACTCAAACCACAATATGCACACATTCCCAGGTTCAAGCTACAATTCACAGAAAATCCAAATTATTAAATAGTTTGTTCCATAGATGATCCTTACTGATCACCTATGCATTTACACAGCCCCTAAGAACAGATACCAATTGGAACCTTCCTACTTCTAATTTACCTTACTTGTGTCCTTTCCGCCGTGACTACGGCGGCCAGTTCACTTTGTTGAGATACAAGTTGGAATCGGGAGATACCAATTGAACTCAACTCATACCACAAGCAACAATTCGCACGAAAGGAGAGAAGAAACGAAACGACTTCCTAGAATGCTTCATAGCTTCCTGAAGATTAGATGTGGAAGTCAACACACCAATTCACAATAGTCTATTCCACATTTGCTCTTGTACTGGGAGATCGGTATCCTAGGCATTGATACCAATTTGTCATGACCCAATCCACTTGGCATGTGTGCACCTACTCTAACACCTAGGTAGAAGAACCCTCAGTTCCTAAATCATTTATAACATGCGGAAGATTAAGAAAACTGGAAATAAAATAACATTCGTGAGAATTTTATTAAATATGGATCTTTTTTAGCAATTCTAGTTAAGTCTTGTCAAGTAATTAACACCCCATAGATATAGTCTAACCAAGCACAATAGCTACTAAGAATACAAGGTATTAACATAATAACAAAATGATGCAGCTCCCACCATGCGTAAGGAGAAATAGAAGCTGCTGGAGATTGACCTCGTCTTCACTTATGAAACATCATTGATCCTGCAACCACACTATACCAAAAAGGCATAGCAAGAGTAGTATCAGTACAACCACACGTACTAGTAGGCATCATCAGTCAACCCAATACCCACCGAATAATATAATAAATCGACTAGCAGGAAAACATTCAATAAGACCGTTCATTCCTCCACTTTTATACACTCATATCCTACTATTCTGGATACCTTGCATATACTAGTACACTTGACCCTAACCCTCACTCGCTCCATTCTGATATGTCACTTAATACTCTACCTCTTACAGCAGTTCTGGATGTAACCACTACAAACCCGGCTAACCACTCACGACATACCCTTGTTCATTCTACCAAACCACTCAACCCCTGGCTCCATAATACGTACTATCAGGGATTATAACCGTTCCCATACAATCCCCTAACCAGAGTAGTGCCTAACTACTTAACAGTTACAAAATATCACCCCCATGTACTTAGCAACACTAACATAGACCACCTCACTAAGATACACATAGTAACACATCGACCCTTGGTCTCCATTTACCATATCTTGTTTCGATCGAGCCTGACCATTCACAGTTCATTCAAATAGTGAGATATACCACCAAATAAGAACAAGACATTAGTACAGTTATGTCACGACCCAGGGGTACACCATAGATGTAACATGGCATACTTGACCCCGAAGGGGTCTCATAAGAGCCCTTAGCATATAATCACATAAGAAAAAGGAAATGATAAAAAAAAATTAAAACTTTATCCATACATTTGAAGTTTTTTATAAAAGCAAGCATAAGTCTAACTTGTCTCAATTAGCCATCTAACACAATGTTTGAATCAAAAATAGGGCCACAGCCCTTTCAACATAAATCCGAAATGAATATACTAGAAAGAAACTACTAATGACTCATACGTCCTCGAATCTTGAGGACTCATCACAAGCAAGGAGAATAGTCGATCAAAGATTGAACAAATAGAAAATTGCCTTATGAACCAGAACCTACACTTTGTGAAAAATTTAGAAAATATGGGTTAGTAACAAAATGCACTTAGTATGATAGTCATGCACAAAATCATGCTAAAAAGGATATTTTAGTTGAAAAGCATGCACGTTACCAAGTTTGAGAATCATCATGCACTTCTAGTATTGAAGCATTAGTCACAAGCATATTCAACATATAGATCATCATAGCATAATAGAACCATCTCATAAGTAACCCCAAGTTATACCTGTGCAATGCATAGATAAAGACCCGATAATCCCATCTATACTAAGTACCACTTTTAGGCACCATAATCATACTTACCATTCATTATTCTCATGTTTAGTTAATACTCATAGAAAAGGAAACCTTCATATTTACTAAGTCATATCAAGGAAAGAAACATATAGCAACAATCCAAGTTAAGCATTCATCTTTTTATTTAGCCTTCATATCAACATTCTTAATAGCATCATCATAAGCATATTTATTTCATAAAACATTATAACATAAAGGAACACACTATGACTACTCACAAAGCCTACTTGTGCGATGCATGGATGAAGTAGCTACCCCCACCCACTCTAAGTAGTGCATTATTAAGACGCAATAGTTCATTATCATTCATTATGGAGGTAAGCCTTAACCAACATAGATCATGTGAGTAAATCATGAAATCCAGTGTTGCCTACACCAAAAAGGGTGGTCCACTTGCCTAAGGTAGGATTGCTGACAATTAGCTTAGTTGGATCCTCTAGCTAATAACCTACGAGGGCACATAGTTTATGCGATAAGGAGATTGCTACTAGATACCCCGCCTCAGCTCACGTATGGGCATCCATCTCAAAGACATTGCTACTAGATAACCCACCTCAATTCATGAGTATCCATCTCAATCAATATCCACTCGGTGCTTAGAATTATTCTCCACAGAGTACTTAACATTTCATTACTTAAGTTCATTATTATGGGAGAAATGGGATACAGAGATTACTACTAGATACCCCATCTCAACTCACGTATGAGAATCAATATAAAAATATTGCTACTAGATACCGAACCTCAACTCACGTATGAATCTCTATCAATTTCCATCTAAACCCGACATTCATTCATAAGATAACTCATAGATTCCATAGGTGAGAATAGCCTTTTATCCTAAGAATCCCCATATTGTGAAAAAACCTCCCACAATATGTCATTCTCATTCATAATTAAGTGTATAATGGGGAATAGCCTATCAATCAACACAACATCAGTATCATAATCATAGAACTTCATTCATGCATCATTCATAAGTGTGTGTCTGTGAGAGTAGCCTTTCAACAACAACACAAATACATCATAGTCATAATCATATTACTTTCAAAGTATTCATAAAGCATGTACATAAATATCATGACCATACATAAATCTCATAATTTACCCTTCAATGACCATGGATGATAATTCACCAACACATCTAGAATTAGTACATTAGACATGGATCTTGACATAATTCAAGTAATCAAGTCATAATTCGATAACATTCTACTAGTATCAATTATACCCACACTTTAAGATCCATTTTGAGAAATTAGGGTATTTCAAGGATTCTTGAGGAATTCAAATTAAAATCATATAAAATAATCAATATATCCATCAAAAAACATAATTCAATCAATTAATATAAATTTGAAAGGAATCCATGATATTTAAGTCAAACCCTAACTTTTGGGTATTCTAATATTTGAATTTGGGGTTTTGGAGGGGCTCTATGGCTGAAGGCTACCCATAGATGAAAAGCTACCATACCTTATGGAATTTTCACCATGAATTTGAGGATAAAATCTTGATTCTTCAACCCTAGATTCACCTTTCTTCTTCTTCTTCTTCCTTGGAATTCCGGAGAGAATTTATTTGGGGAAAAGTTGGCTATGGATTTGGGTTTTTGGTTTTTTATGAAGTGAATGGGTTAGTTAATGACTTAAAAAGACTTATATATGTCTATTAAAACAATATAAAATGACCTCACATCAAAATAACTAAAATATGAATTACTTAAACTACCCCTTACCTTGGCCGAGATTGGGCAGGTTGTAGGCATAACCCACGACCCATAACCCACGGACCGTGGGTGGGTCTACGGGGAGTGCTGCACCTCCGCGGGTGGTGGCCTGCAACTCCACATTTTGAGTCTTGACCCACGATCCCTCCCCACAGGGCATGGGTCCATCTACTGGGCGTAGGTCCCATCCATAGGTGGCCTCTTTTGGGCAGTTTCTTAGGTGTTGTTTTGGGTCCTCCTCAAGGACCCATGGTTGGTCCTTGGGTAGTCATACCTTGAAGTTTAACCCTAAAACCTTTATTCTAAGTACGAGAAGCAAATTTTACGACTCTAACACTCAGGACAATCTCTATTTAAGCCTACTAGTTTATGTGGTGTTACATTATCTCCCCCTTGGGAGCATTTATCCTCGAATGTCGATCTACAGACCTTACGGAAGTAAAGACTCAAGACTAGGAGCCCATCACACATGAAACATAAAAATAATGCACAAATTCAAAGGAGAAAACATCAACTCCATCTCAACATACTCGATGCAAAACAAGGAAGTAGGAACTACATCTAACAACCCATTATGCATGAAAACTTCAATACTTTACAAATTCATTGGAGAAACTACATTCTCCAACTCAAAGCATGGCCATCTCAATAACATGAAGCAAATTATGTAATTACTCTCAAAAGCATATTAAAGCATGTTCGAAAATTCATCTCATGAAGCATATAGGTAACTCGAACGAAATGCACATCAACATGAGGGACATAAACCATGAAAACTCATTTTATTTCTAAGCATGAAATTCATCAAGAACATGCATAACATAAGGAGATCATGGAAACTCTTAAATCACACATGACTCCAAATCATGAAACAAGTCACAAGGAATTCTTTGTCTCAAGCTAGAATAGGAATAGAAGAATGAGATGAGGATATCGAAACTCTCAACAATCTTGCTTTCTAAGAATACCATCTCCCTCCCTTGGGAGAAACCCCCTACTAAGGCTAACTTCAAAGTCTAACAAGTAGCATAGGAATCTTAATAAAACATTTACATCTATAGGGAACTATCAACATATCGGTGCCTTCATCCGGAGAGACTTCTTTGTCCTCTCTAGACCGCAGTGCATAGAAGCGACCATACTTTAGAGCACTGGGATTCGAGCCACTAAGAGAAGCTTTCTAGGCCTCTCTCCCTTTAGTTGTGAGTGTCGGGCAATCTCTCCTCTTATGACCTTACTTTCCACACCCAAAGCACCCATCTGTGTTGGCTAGACACTTACCCACATGTTGTTTCCCACATTTAGCACATGTAGATCTTTCAAAAGAAGAACCGCCTCCATTTCCTCCTTGAGATTTAAGGTTAGACACCCTATACTTATTGACCATTGGGGATTCTTGGTTGGAGGTCCTCTTTTTGAACCTTGGTTGACCTTGTTCATTGGACCTAGCTCTTTTTACCTCTCTATTATTTCTCTTGAGTTTTGACTCCTCAATTTCTTGAGAATACACAATAAGCCTAGAGATATTCATGTTCTCATATAGCAATGCCGTACGACATTTTTTCCCACTAAGTTGGGCAGACCCATCAAAAACCTACTCATCTCATCTCTCGGATCCGCCACCATAGATGGAGCATACTTGGATAGTTGGGTAATTTCAAGGCATGCTCGTTAACACTCATGCTACCTTTCCTAAGGTTAATGAATTCTTCCACCTTAGCTTCCCTCAACTCACAGGGAAAGAATCTATCAAGAAAGGCATTCTTAAGCACCTCCTAATCTATAGGACCCGCTCCCACTGGCCAATTTTTCTTCCATTAAGTATACAAAACTTGAGCAACATCCTTAAATTGGTAAGCGGCTAGCTGCGATTTTTCTAACGAAGTCATCCCCATAGCATCAATTATTTTATAGATCTCTTCCACAAATTCTTGAGGATCCTCTCCCACTTTTGAACTAAGAAACACGGGAGGGTTAATTCTAGCAAAATCGCACAATCTAGAAGTCGTGGATTACACATTATGGTTCATATGAGTCCCAACATCCCTATTGTCTTGTGTCGTCACACCTTGGGCTTGAGTTTTCATGGTTTGAGCTAATATTAGAGGAGCCGACCTAACCTCCACATCAGACATAGACGGAGGATTAATTGTAGCTTGATTAGCTTGAGGAGCCTGATTAACTTGAGGAGCTTTTTCATTGACATTGTCACCCTCCATTGTTCTTGCATTAGCCCTTCGTGTATTCATTTATGAAGACAAAAGAGAAGGGTTAGGAGATGGAATTTATAGAGCTAAACTCTATGGCACGACTTAAGAATAATGAAATAAGTGTAGTTTCCTATCATCTTAGAGCCTTTCATTAAAATATGTGGCAGACCTCACACTATGAATAAGACTATACTAGACATGGGTTATGAGATATCATCCTAGAATCATTCTAAAGCTTGTGTTCTGATTACCAAGTTTGTCATGACCGAGGGGTACACCCTAGATGTAACATGCCCTACTTGAACCCGAAGGGGTCTCATACAAGCCCTTAGAATATCATCACATAAGATAAAACAAATGATGAAATTTTTTTAAAACTTTATCCATACAATTGAAGTCTTTAATAAAAGCAAGCAGAAGTCTAACTTGTCTCAATTAGCCATCTAATACAATCTTTAAATATAAAAATAGGGTCACAGCCCTTTCAACATAAATCCAAAATGAAAGTCCTAGAAAGAAACTACTAATGACTTATATGTCCTCGAATCTTGAGGACTCACCATGTAACACTCCAGAAAATAGTAGGTGAAACTAGCACCTAAACGTGAGGGTTAATGTCATGAGTGAAGGGAAAGGGGCAAGGGAGAGGATCAAAACAGTCCACTCTCCCCTAGACACTACCCTAGTGACCACGACCACTCCCACGACTCCTGGTAGGGACCACGGATCGTAGTGTGGCTCGTGGTAGCCTAGGCAGTGTTCTCCCCAAAATCTGCCAAAAAGAGCTAGGGTTTGGGAATTTCAAGGCATCTTCCTCAAATTCATTGAAGATTCTTAATCAAGGTATGGCGGATTTTCATCTATGGGTAGATTTCACCCATAGAGTCAGTTTAAAACTTGATTTCAAAGCTTCCAATTTCCCCATAAGTTAGGGTTTTCAATCTAATTCATGAGTTCTCTTTCAAAACGTTTTCAATGGTTTAATTATGAAGGATTATTATTGAATGGATGGTTTAATATTAATGTATGATGAAATTACCCCAAGAACCCATGAATCCCCCATATTGCTAAATTGTGAATTCATGATGTGGATTGATTGATTATAGAAGCATGTCAATTGATTATGTCTATACTGATTGAGTTTATTGAATTAGGATATTCTCCATATCTAATGTAGAATTCTAGATGTTTGGGTTGAATGTGATTCATGGTCCTTGAAGGGAAAATTATGTGGGTTTGTACATTCTTATGAGAATTGTGTATGAGCTTATGATGCACTTAGAAAGTGAAGATTCTATGACTATCGTGTAATTATTGTATTGTTGAAAGGTTATTCTCCCCTTACCCTTGCACATGACTATGCATGAAATGTCTGTGGCTACGATAATGTTGTTGTTTGATTAAAAGGCTATTCTCATGACCACACCATGATCATGATGTGAAAGGTTTACTCACATAATAACGATTCTAAGGTTAAAAGTTCATTCTCACCTAATTGAATCCATGAGCTATTTTATGAGTTGTGTTGGATGAAGGGTAAGACACTCTTTCATACATGTAACTACAATTCAAGACTAATTATGTAAATCTTTGGAAAAAAATTCTTAGCACCGAGTGGATATGGAATGTGAGGTAGAGGCCCTCCTGTCAATTCAAAAGGCTGGGCCATCTAAAGTAACCTCATGAGACGGAAGCTCCCCCGTCAATTCAATAGGTTTGGGGTTTTTAGTAGCAATCTCCCTATCTCGTAACTATGTGCCCACATAGGTCTTTAGCTAGTGGATCCACCTAAAATCTAATACATTTATCTTAGGCAAGTACGACATCTCTTTTCGTTGTGGGACATGACACCGGATTCTATGTATCTCCATGGTCTATGTCAGCTAAGGCTAACATGAAAAGAATATGAACATGAACATGAACTATACTTACGACTTCTTAAGGAGTTCTACTTAGGGTGAGTGAGGTATGGGACTTCACTTTTACATTGCACAAGTAGGCTTTGCAAAGGGGTTATGGTGTGGTTTCCTTATGCTATGAAGATATATGAGTTTATGCATATATGTTATGGATTGATGCTAAGAGTGACTTTAATTGCTACAAGCTATGAATATGAGTGTTTCCTTGTTTATACGTATTAGCTATGGATAAGGTCAAGGTATGATGTGTATGATTATGGTGGCCTAAAAATGGTACTTAGTAATAGATGGGATTATAAGATCTTGTCTATGCATTGCACAAGTCTAGCTTAGGGTTGCTTATGCGATGGTTTGACTTATGTTTCTTCACAAATGTGCATGATGACTCTTAAACTTGATAAAATGCATGGTTTCAACTAAATGTCCTTTTATGCATGCTTTAACAATTTTTATGCATGGCATCCATAATTAGTGCAATTTTGTGCTAACCTATATTTTCTACATTTTTCAATAAGTTTTGGGCCCGATTGTTGAGTTGTGCTATCTTCTTGATCAAACCTTGGATTGATTCTCTCCACGCTTTTGGTGAGTCCTCATGGTTTGGGGACAAGAGTTATTCATTTCTAGTTTCTTCTACATTTTCGTTTGAGACTATATTGTAAAGGGTTGTGACCCTTATTAAATTTTTGATAGTATCATATGGTTAATGAGACAACGTCTAGACTTCTATTTTGATTTTATGAAAAGACGTCGATTGTCAAAAGTTTTAATTCTGCATCATTTCTATTACTTATGTTTATGATATGCTAAGGGGTTGTATGAGACCCCTTTAGGGTCGAGTACGGCGTGTTACATCTAGGGGTACCCCTAGGTCGTGGCATACCACAAGCTAGGAGAATAGTCGATCCAATCTTGAACCAATAGAAGATCGCCTTAAGAACCGAAACCTACACTTTGTGAAAAATTTAGAAAATATGGTTTAGTACAAAAATGCACTAAGCATGATAGCCATGCACAAAATCATGCTAAAAAGGACATTTTAGTTGAAAAGAATGCACTTTACCATGTTTGAGAATCATCATGCACTTTTAGTATAAAAGCATAAGTCACAAGCATATTCAACATATAGATCATTATAGCATAATAGAACCATCTCATAAGTAACCCTAAGTTATACTTGTGCAATACACAGATAAATATCCCATAATCCCATCTATACTAAGTACCACTCTTAGGTCACCATAATCATATTTACCATTCTTTATTCTTATCTTTAGTTAATACTTATAAACAAGATAACCTTCACATTTACTAAGTCATATCAAGGAAAGCAATATATAGCAACAATCCATGTTAAGCATTCATCTTTACATTTAGCTTTCATATCAAAATTCTTAATAGAAACATCATAAGCATATTCATTTCATAAAACATTATAACATAAAGGAACACACCATGACTACTCTCAAAGCCTACTTGTGCAATGCATGGATGAAGTCCCACACCCCCACCCACACTAAATAGTGCATTATTGAGAAGCCATAGTTCATTATCATTTATTGTTGGGGTAAGCCTTAACCGATAGATACCATGTGAGCAAATCATGGAATCCGGTGTTACCCACACTGAAAAGGGTGGTCTACTTGCCTAAGGTAGGACCGGTGACAATTAGCTTAAGTGGATGCACTATCTAATAACCTATGAGGGCACACAATTTATGGGATAAAAAGATTGCTACTAGATGCCCTGCCTCAACTCACATATGGGAATCCTTCACAAGAGATTGCTACTAGATACCCTACCTCAACTCACGTATAAGTATCCATCTCAATCAATACCCACTCGGTGCTTAGCATTATTCCCTACGGAGTACTTAACATTTCGTTACTTAAGTTTATTATTATGGGAGAAATGGGATACGGAGATTGCTACTAGATACCCCACCTCAACTCACGTATGAGTATCCATCTCAAGAGATTGATACTAGATACCCCACCTCAACTCACCTATGAGTATCCATCTCTATCAATATCCATCTCAACCCGACATTTATTCATAATATAGCTCATAGATTCAATAGGTGAGAATAGCCTTTGATCCTAAGAATCCCCATATTGTGAGAAAACCTCCCACAACATGTCATTATCTTTCATAAGTGTATAATAGAGAATAGCCTTTGAATCAACACAACATCATTATCATAATTATATAACTTCATTCATGCTTCATTAATAAGTGTGTATAAGAGTAGTATTTCAACAACATCACAATTACATCATAGTAATAATTACATTACTTTTATAGAATTCATAAAGCATGTACATAAATATAATAATCATACATAATTCTCATCATTTTCCCTTCAAGCACCATGGATCATAATTCACCAACACATCTAGAATTACTACATTATACATGGATGATGACATAATTCAAGTAATCAATTGATAATATTCATAATTCTTTAGCATTCTAGTAGTATCAATCAATACCCACACTTTAAGATCCAATTTGAGAAATTAGGGTAATGATTGATTATTGAGGAATTCAACTTAAAAACATATAAAATAATCAAAATATCCATAAACAAACATAATTCAATCAATTAAAATGAATTTGAAAGGAATTCATGAGATTGAAGTCAAACCCTAACTTTTGGGTTTTCTATTTTTGGAATTGGGGGTTTTGGAGTGGATCTATGGATGAAGGCTACCCATAGATGAAAAGCTACCACACCTTAGTGAAGTTTTACCATGAATTTGAGGAAAAAGCATTGATTCTTCAACCTTAGATTCACCTTTCTTCTTATTCTTCCTTGGAATTCTAGACAGAGTTTATTTGGGGAAAAGTTTGTTACAAATTTGTGTTTTAGGATTTTTATGAAATGAATGGGTTAGTTAATGACTTAAAATGTCTTATATAGGTCTATTAAAACAAAATAAAATGACATCACACCAAAACTAACTAAAATAGTATTTACCTAAACTACCCTTACGTTGGCCGAGATTGGGCAGTTTGCAGGCATGACCCACGACCCATGACCCACGAATCATGGGTGGGTCTACGGAGCATGCTTCACCTCCGTGGGTGGTGCCCTTCAACTCCACATTTGTGGTCTTGACCTATTACCCCTCCCACGGGGCGTAGGTCCACCTACTTGGCGTAGGTCCCATCCGTATGTGGCCCCTTTTGAGCAGTTTCTTAAGGGCTGTTTTGGGTCCTCCTCAAGGACCCATGATTATGGATTGGAGCCATAATCTTTCTACACCTGCTTGGCACCTAGGTAGGCTAGGTTTATTTAACTGAGTAGCTATATATCTATTTTTCATTGCATAGTATGTTTATAATTGATGGTAGGATTCATGCTTAAGCCTTCGTGCACCCAAAAAGGGATGATTGTTTATATACTATCAATTGTTAAACAAGATGAAACCCTTATCTTTCCTCCTTACAAAAAAAATTAGAGCACCCCATGAAGAGATACTAGGTCAGATGAAACCCTTATCCAATAGATCCCTCAATTGATCTTTCAACTCCTTTAGTTCCGCATCAGCCATTCTACAAGGGGGACTAGAGATAGGTTGTGTATTTGGGAGAAGGTTAATTCCGAAGTCTATTTCTCTTTCAGAAGGAATACCAGGTAGATCATCGGGAAACACTTCTGGAAACTCATTTACAACGGGGACCGACTTAAGATTAGGGATTTCAGAATCCACATCCTTCACCCTCACTATGTGGTAAATACAACCTTCAAAATTATTTTCCTGGCTTTAAGGTAAGAGACAAATTGACCTCTAGGCATAGAAATTCCCTCCTTCCACTGTAGGATATGCTTATTTAGAAACTCAAATTGGACTACTCTAGTCCTATAATTAATAGAAGCATAACCTGAATGTAACCAATCCATACCAAGGATAACATCAAAATCTAGCATGTCAAGCTCTATCAAATCAACAAGATTAATTCTATGGGATAAGCAAATGGGACATTGATGAGTCGACGATTTGGACTCATTTAGGGCTTTATTTGAATAGATTTAGTGTCCTCAAATGCTTATTTTGTGCCAATAACCAATGTAAAATCCTTGATTTCCAGGTATGTGGATTAAGGAACAAAGCATGGACACTAATGGGCAAAATGGAACAAGGAAGCTGAAAGAACAAAGAAAAGAAGACATGGTGATCGCCTAATCCATTAAGCAAGTTGCCGAATGGCTATTATCTCGCCTAAAGCTCCAGTGTGCCAAACCCTGAAGGAGAAAATCAAATCGGTGAGAGAAAAGAGCAGTCGGCGTGTTGCCGAGTGGTTCCTTGATGTAGTGTTGGATATCCCAAAGTTACAGATCTTGAGGATGTTGAAGGCCAAAGAAAAAAGGCGATGGAATGGACCAAAGGGCGGATCGCAAAATTGATCGGCAATCCTGACTTACTGTGCCGAATGGTCCTTCGCAACATATTTTTATTGACTATAACTACATTTTCAAACATTATGTTCAGTATCAAATTTTTATTCTAAACATTCATTAGAGTAATTTTTGAGTTTGAACTCTGAAAATTGAGACCTAATTTCCTTTGCTTTGAAGAATTGAAGTTTTCCATTTTTGAGAAATTGGAAGTGGGTCTGTGAGATTCTTCAATTTGGACCTTTCTAAAGACGAAATTAATCTTACCCACTTGATGAAAACACAATTTGGTAACGATTTTCATCTTTTTATGATGTTTATCTAACCCCAATTCTTGGGGTATGATTATGTGATTATGAGTTGATTTAGCTGATGGGTATTGCTAATTGTTAGTTTAAATGTTGTTTAGAAGTGATTTTAGTCATTAATTGTGGTTAAGATTAAAGGATTTTAGTTGCGAATGCAGTCCTACCTTCTTGTTTTTGGCTTGCTCGAGAGAGATGTTTTAGAACCAAGATTATTGAATGATTCTCTGTGGGTATTGGGTTGTCATGGGTTCAGCTCGAGAGAGTGAATCCTAAATCTTTTTCCACACATTCAGCTCGAGAGAGTGAATGGACTAAGGCGTAGGCTGTACTGATTTTTCTTGCTTGTTGGTGTTTGAGAGAAACCGACTTGATTCAGAGTAAATTTTTCAATAGAAAGTTTACCTCCTCGATAGTCTAGCGTATTCACTAATTTACAGCTATTAACTAACAGTTGCATTTACCGATTTGTCTACATTAGTCCATAATCGAATCACATCCCAAGAACCCGTCTCATTATTGTTATTCCTTGTTATTTGTTGTTGTTGTAGTTGATAATTACAATCAAAACCCCCCTGTTATTTGACATTCGTGTCACCCGTGATTTAAATTATGTTTTTATTCGATAATGTCTATTTCTATGATTGATTTGAGCATGTTCATACTTTCCTATTGATTCTCAAACACGTACCACTCCATATGGGACTCGACCCCAACTCATTTAGTTGGGTTATTATACTAACTAACGATTGTTGACACTTAAAATTGGATGAAGTGTCTTGACACGGGAAATCAAAATGGCACTGCTGCCGGGGAGTGGTGTTGTTTTAGAATATTCAGTTAAGTTGAATTTTTTTCTTGCTAGTAATAGTTGAATATAATTATTTTGAGTTTTGGTTTTGTGTTGTTGTTTTAAATAGGAAGTATGAGTGTGAACGGAAGCAATGGTAGGCAAGTAGGCCACCAAGACGGCATCGACAATCTTAATGATGTCAATGAGCCTAATGTTAATGACCCACATCTTATGGGTGGAATTGGTGCCATTCGCTTGCCTCTGGTTGAAGGGAACGCATTGTTCCATATTACTAGCACTATGCTTCTGCTCTTGCAATTGAAGGGGTTGTTCGGTGGTTTGGCTCATGAGGATCCCCATAAGAATATCAAAAATTTTGTTGATTTTTACGGACCATTCTTTTTAAAGAACATATCCCAAGAGTCGGTCCGGCTGAGATTGTTCTCATTCTCTATAATGGGAGAAGCGTGTAAGTGGCTGGATGAATTGCCACGAGACTCAATCACTTCTTGGGAAGAGCTTGTCACCGCATTTCAAGTGCGATTTTTCCCTCCCTCGAAGATAATGACACTTCGGGACAACATTCAGAGCATCAAGCGTCTGGAAGGAGATCTAATTCATAAGGCTTGGCTGCGATACAAGAAGTTGGTGCTGCAATGCCCAACTCATGGTTTGCCGGACAACGTGTTGCTGCAGTATTTTTACCGAAGCCTTGACTCGATAAACAAGGGTGTAGCTGACCAACTTTCTCCTGGAGGGTTGATGCAACAACCTTATGTGATAGCAGCTCATCTTTTGGATGGCATGACAAATATCAACCGGGCTTAGTACACCCGCGAAGACCAGATCTCTCCCCTCACTTTCAAATTGACCAAGGAACAAATGGAATAGTATCAAGAGAGGGATCAGAATATGGCCAAAATCATGACCCAACTTGACATTTTGTCTAAAAATATCATGGGAGCTGGTTCTAGGAGTGTTAAAGCCATTGGTATTGGGTGTGTGAACCCTGAAGAAACTAAGTTTGAAGCTTTTGTATAATGAGGAGGTGAATTTCTTAGCCAACCAATGAGGTGGTTATCATACAAACTACCCAAGGCAGGGTGGTAACCAAGGTTGGAGCAGGGATGAAGGTTGGAGAGATCGCGATAGAGAATGAAGGGATCGAATTCCCAATTGTAAGGATGGGGAGAAGGATAGGTATTTTCCTCCCCACAGTGTCAAAAGCCAAAGGATTCTGAAGGATGTCGGTCGAAAGATATGCTTTCTCGTATCCTCAACAACGTTAAGGGGTCGGACAAGATCTTGAAAGAGATGAAGGAAGATGTGTCGACCCTTAGCCAGACACTTATTTCCCATTCTATTTTTATCAAACAGTTGGAGATCCAAATGAGTCATATCTCATCTCATTTAAACCCGAGACAACAAGAAGGGTTGCCTAGTGACACTTTGGCCAACTCAAAGAATGAGGTTTGAGTGTGGACTTGCATCGTGCCGCGACGTTAACTAAGGCGCTGCTTGGGAGGCAACCTAAGGTTTAATTGCTTTATTTCTGTTTTAGAAATAATGATGTGTTGATTGTGCAGGTTAAAGTGTGTAAAGTGCAGATTGGCGAGCAAAAAGTGCAGTCGACGTTTCGCCGAAGAGGTCAACGAGAGCGACTTGGACCATCGTTGGATTTAAGATATTTTAAAGTTGGAGTCTGTAAAACTCGGCGAGTCCATGAGCATAATGGCGAATCATCAACCAGGTAGGCGATCACGACATAGTCAGTTATTTGGACCCCCACATTAACTTAAGGTCCTGTAAAACTCGGCAAGGTAAATGCCCACTCGACGACACGCTGAGTGGGTCGGCGAGCAAAACTTCTGTCGCCGAATGGGAGAGAATGAGACGGTTTTTAAAGGCCAAAGGTTTAAACTTTCAAACTCTTTCACTTTTCGTCACTTTTAAACTTCTTGAATTCATACCTGCACAATATTTCCCATATTTCCTGCATTTTTATTGCATTTTATTCATCGAGTTTGTGTTCGGAGTTTGATTCTTTGCCTTCAAAAAGCAAAATAGTAGTTATAAAATGTTGGCCCTATTAGTTGTTGTGGGTCACGAGCATGTAACTTGTTTTGAATTTTTTTTTTTATTGATTCAATACAATAGGGGAAAAGATCGTACAGTTCCCTACCGAGACAAACTCTCAACGGATCCTCCGCGCGCTGGGAATACCTCTTCCGTGCGTCTTTCTCGTGGCGGGAACAGAACAACAGGGAAAGACCCCTATTCAACTTGATTATTCAGCTTCAAAGGTTGGTTTTCCGAACCCCTAATCAATATTTAACAATTTTTAGTCATTTGCAAATAAATTTTTATCTTAGTGATGTGTGTTAGGCCTTTCCGTTCATAATTATATATATGTGTGCCTGTTTTAATTCGAATATCTTCCCTGGAAGGCCATTGTTGTTAACTTCCCAAATTTTTTGTGCTTAAAAGTAATTAAAATTGTTGGGTGTTGCTTAAATATTGTTGGGTCTAGTCGGGTGAAGTCTAAATAACCTGCATTTTTTCCAAAATATGTATTTTGCCCAATGATGGAGCGGTTGACGTCATTTCTAAGGGCAAAAGTCATCAAATGGCCAAATTTGGCCAAACTGGGAGAAGTCTGAGTACCCTGGGGGCATTGGTAGTATGGGTCTTAGTTTATTTGTATGGGTGCATAGTTTGAGTTTGTTCTCAGGGGCTACGGGGTTGAATTTTGAAGATAGGGTTGACAGTAGGCACGTGGGGTTGTTTGGCGAGCATAGTTGAGCTCACCGAACCACTAGTCGGTTCGTCAAAGTCCCCCTTATCGCCTTTAATTTTATGTTTAATCTTGATTTGGGTTCTGTATCTTTTGGCAAGAAGCTTGAGTTCACCGAGTGCACTCGGAGACTCGCTGAAAGTCCTTGTTGATGGCCCTTTTTTGTGCCCCTAACCCCTAAAATGCACTGTAGCTTTAGGCGGTCTAGTGTTTACTCGCCGAATGTTGTCAGCAATTCGCCGAAAGGCCCTTCTCATCGCCTACATGCCAATATATTTGGGGATTTTTGAACCAATCTTTCGGCGAGCCCGATCTAGCTCGCCAAAGATATTTGGCTACTTACCGACCAGATTGGTAAGTCTTTCTGCAACTATTTTCTGCAAGTTTGTCTAATCCATTTCTAACTCTTTTTGATGTGTTTAAAGACATGGCTAGACCAAAAGTGGTCAGTTGGGACATGCCACCCCGTAAGAGGGCTAAAGTTATAGAAATCAATGAGGATGCAGTTGCATCCAAGGCTAAGGCCACCAAACTTCCCACAATAGGTGGCAAAGGAAAGGGAAAGGGCAATGCACATCCATCTGCATCACCGGAGGCCAGCTTTGATAGTGATGGTATCTACGCCACTCACCTCACCACTATTGAGAGTGAGGGTGAGCATCAGGAGTAGGAGGCGGCAGAACTGAGCCTAAGGATGAGCTACTAGCAGCCTAGAGAGCGAAGCTGCGTTCAAAGATGCTGAATGATCCGTGTAGGATCAGGACCCCTCAAGCCACCACTACTTCTTCTGCTCCAGAACAGGCTATGATTCATTCTTCGGTTTTACAAGGCCCTCCTCCCAAGTCTATGAACAGACTGAAGACTGAGGGGCAGAGGACAATCATTAATGAAAAGAGGTTGTCGACTGAGGGAGTCATCGACAGATATCTAGAGATTATGAGTTGTCTGAAGTTCCACAAATTACAGCTTTTCACCAAGCCCCGTGGCCCTTAATTCTGAGTTGGGTCAGAGAATTCTACCGTGCCTACAGTGCCTTGATACCTCAAGGGAAGAAGGAAGCAACCAAATTCAAGCCGGTTGACTATGTGGTTGTCATAGGCCGGAAGGTGAAATGTGATAGTGATGCTATCAATGCCATCTTGGATGTTTCAACCCGAATTGATGACGATTGCCAACATATAATTAGGAAAAAGACACTAGAACACATGAAGAAGTGGTTGGCTCCGCTAATATCAGACGGTACTCCCAAATGGCTTAAGGTTGGAGCACTTATCGAGAGGAAGGATCTACACATAGCTGCAAGGTCTGGTTTGGCTTCATTAGCAGTACAATTATGACATCCCAAAACGAGTTGATTCTTTGTCATGCCAAGGCAGCCTGTCTGGGTTGCATCATTGATAAGACGAGGATAAATCAGGGGATGATTATGGCACATGAGATGGTCATGCGGGCCAAGCAGCACCAGACTTCACTTTCTTTTCCGGTATTAATCATCGAGTTGTGCATAAAAGCTTGGGTCTTTAGAGATGATAAGAAGCATGTGGAAGTGATTCCCACATCTTCTAATGACATCTAGAGAATTGAGGCGGTGTATTTGAAAGATGAGGCAGAGAAGAAGAAGGCAACCCCGGTGTACTCTTCCCCGGTTGTGGATACAGATGCATTACGTGCAGAGGTACCCTTGCCTACTCCGGCCCCTCAGCCTTGGTACCTCTAGTGTTGTCCCTACTGATACTCCCAATTCCTCTGCTTCTCCATTACCCCAGAGATTTGGTATTGTTGTTGTTGCAGCCTCCCGGCCCCCGCTCACTTAGGCTACATTACTGTGGATAGGGCAGCTAGATCATTTTGCCGATCGCCTTGCTTCCCAACTTGAGGCCTCCATTCTGGGAATGATTTAGAGAGCCCTTGCTGATTCTGTGACACCCTTGAGTGCTACCATTGATGCCCTTGAGGCTAGGATGGCGGTGTGCGAGTATGGCCAAGTGGCCACCAAGGAGGTGACGACTGTAAAAGCTAGTATTGCTGCGCTAAGGAGAGATATGGACCATTTGAAGTCCATCGACATGTCTATTATTTTTGAGATGGTAGAGATCACAGATGTGCCAGTAGATCCAGATATGCCTCCAGCTACGACCAGAGATGATGTTCAAGCCAAAGAGGTAGCTGATCCCGAGTCTGAGGCTGAGACAGATGAAGAGATGCTTGAGGTGGCTGAGGAGGCTTCTTATAAGGGTCTTATGGAGTCAGAGAAGGCCATGGTAGAAGCAGTTGTGCAGATATCCTTGACAGACACACACCTTTGGTAGCCCCTAGTAGATCTACCACTATTGATGTGACTCCGGGCACTGATGCCCAAGAGTAGAGTGATGCACCGGGCATTGATGCCCCGACAAATGGAGCGACTGTTTAGATAGGATTCTCTTTACCTCCCTCTTTGTCCCCTTTTTACTGACTTTTGGATATTTTTCTTGCATTTGAGGACAAATAGCATTTGTTTTGTGATGGGGTGAGGCCCACCTTTTGTGATTATTGTTCTATTCATATATTGATTGTGGTTTAGCACTGTATTTTGTGGATGCTTGAGCTTGTGGGTCCTTATTTAATTGTAAATGATTTTTGACCCGTTTTGAAAAAATTTGTGCCACCTCTTAATTGTGTTTAAATGTGGTTGTTCTGTTGCAAATTTGAGTATCGGTCTCGATCAATACCGATGACTCGAATAGTGCTCATAATAGAACAAAAATGAATATGCGGCTACGATGAGGCTTAATGAAGTTGCATAGGCAATATGTGAACTTTTCGCATCTCATTGTGACTAGCAGGTTATCAAATTGAGTCTCTTGTGATGAACATTGCACACTAGCGATAGTGTGTAGTCTTGTTTGATATTAGTGTTAATGCCTTGTGTGATGACCTTACCGTGAACCATGTGTGACAACACCTAGAATTTGCCCCATTGGTCTGGTTGACTAAGTGATGCAAGCTCTTTACATGATCTTAGGCAACAATTTTAAAAAGTTAAACAATGTGACCTTATACCTCTTTTGTGGCCTACCTTGTGAGTGTGTGAACTTTGGTTGAACACTTTTTGACCCTAAGTCTTTCCTTGGAAGAAACTTGATGAAATTGCGACCTTTATTTATCCCTTCACCCATAATCCTCATGAGACGTTGTTTGTGTGAATATCCAAATTAGGCCAAAATCCTAAGTTGGGGTGTGGTGAAAAGAGAAGGTAAATCAAGAAGTGCAAAGAAGACCCCTTTACCCATGGTTTTTAAAAAGATGGAACCCCTCCATATAAAAAAAAGAGAAAAAGGAAAGAAGAAAGAAAAAGAAAAAGAATGAAAAAGTTTGACCTATGAGGATAAATGAGAATGATGAGGAAAAGGAAAGGAAGTGTTGTTCATACCACATTTCATGAGGATAGAAACCACTGAACCTAAATGACTATACCTTTACACTTAGCCCCGTCACAATCCTTGAAAAGACCTTTTTGATCTTGACTGATTTGTAAGAAGTGTTGACAGGAAAATAAGGGAAAACCTATGGGTTAAATCATGCATTGTGTTCATCTTTGTGAGTGTGAGTGTTGATTGTGATTTCGAAGCTTTAAATTGTTGAACCGTTGTGTGTGAATATAGAATCGTTCTTTGTGTGAGGGCATTTCAGCACCTTTGGTGAGCTCGAACTTGCATTTGAAGGAAGTAGTGTGATCTTGAGAATCTTTGGTAATGGTTAGTCACAACTTGAATCCTTGAGTGCACAATTGATCCTTGCATGAGTAAGTCGAGTCTCTTTGTGGGCATTCACGATTGAGTCTTGTGTAGCACTGTTTGAGACATCCTTTCTGAACTCATAAACTTGAGTTTTACTTGAGGACAATCAAAAGTTTAAGTTGGGGGTATTGATGAGTCCACGATTTGGACTCATTTAGGGCTTTATTTGGATAGATTTAGTATCCTCAAATGCTTATTTTGTGCCAATAACTGATGTAAAACCCTTGATTTCCAGCTATATGGATTGAGGAACAAATCATGGACACTAATGGGTAAAAAGGAACAAGGCAGTTGCAGAACAAAGAAAAGAAGGTCAGGAGATCGCCTAATCCATTGAGCGAGTCGCCGAATGTCTATTATCTCGCCTAAAGTTCTAGTGTACCAAACCCTAAAGGAGAAAATCAAATCGGTGAGAGAAAGGAGCAATCAGCGTGTCGTCGAGTGGTTCTGCGATGCAGTGTTGGATCACCAAAATTTACAAAACTTGAGGATGCTAAAGGCCAAAGCAAAAAAGCGATGGAACGGACAAAAGGGTGAATCACCAAACTGATCAACGATCCCGACTTACTGCACCGAATGATCCTTCGCAGCATATTTTTGGCTACTATAAATATATTTTAAAATATTATGTTTAGTATCAACTTATTAGTCTGAACATTCATTAGAGTAATTTTTGAGTTTGAACTCTAAGTATTGAGACCTAATTTCCTTAGCTTTGAAGAATGGAAGTTTTCCATTTTTGAGAAATTCGAAGTGGGTCTTTGAGATTCTTCAAGTTGGACCTTTGTAAACACGAAATTAATCTTACCCTGTTGATGGAAACACAATTTGGTAACAATTTTTATCTTTTTATGATGTCTAGCTAAAACCCCAATTCTTGAGGTGTGATTATGGGTTGATTTAGCTTATGGGTATTGCTAATTGTTAGTTTAAATGTTGTTTAGAAGTGATTTCAATAATTAATTGTTGTTAAGATTAAAGGATTGTAGTTGCAAATGCAGTGCTACCTTCATGTTTTTGGCTTTCTCGAGAGAGAAGGTTTAAAACCAAGATTATTGAATTGATGGTCTGTGGGTATTGGGTTATCATGGGTTCAGCTCGAGAGAGTGAATCCTAAAACTTTTTCCACACATTCAGCTCGAGAGAGTGAATGGACTAAGGCGTAGGCTATTTTTATATTGCTTGATTATTGGTGTTCAAGAGAAACCGACTTGATTAGGGGTAAATTGTTGGAGAGAATGTTTACCTCCTCTATAGTCTAGCCTATTCACTAATTTACAACTCTTTACTAAAAGTTGCAATTACCCATTTGTCTACATTAGTCCATAATCGAATCACATCCTAAGAACCCGTCTCATTATTATTATTCCTTGTTATTTGTTGTTGTTGCTGTTGTAGTTGATAATTACAATAAAAAAAACCTGTTATTTGACATTTGTGTCACCCGTGATTTAAATTATGTTTTTATTCGATAATGTCTATTCCTATGATTGACTTGAGCATGTTCATACTTTCTTATTGATTCTCAAACATGTACCACTCCTTGTGGGATTCGACCCCAACTCATTTAGTTGGGTTATTATACTAACTAACGATCATTTGAACGAAGTGCAAAAAATGCGATCTTTGTTGTATAATAGAACAAACACTAATACCTTAATTGAATCGGTCAAGATCAAATCTGTTTATCAAAGTGCTTCATTGACACTTAGAATTGGATGAAGTGTCCTGATACATGAAATCAGACATCTTCTATAGACCCTCTTATCCATCACAAAATCGGCAACAAGGGTAGAGAAAGACAAAGGTTCTAACAACACATCGGTGAGCACATCAACCTCATAGGCACGTAATGAGTCACAAAAGACAAAGTAATACCTGGATCAAGTAAATCATACACATCTATTTGGAAGACTTTTAACATACCGGTCACCACATCCGGGGAACTCTCTAGATCACATGTAGTTTGGGGATCATAGAATCGGCTTTGCTTAGGAGCTTTTGCACCCAAACAACTTGGACCGGACGAAGGGTAGGGTTGAACCCTACGACTAGTATCACTCTCATACTTAGCAAAAGAAGGACAATTCCTTATCTTGTGATCCAACTTTCCATACCTAAAGCAAACATTAGAACACGCTAAGTACTTACCCTCATGATTTCTCCCACATTTAGCACAACTAGGCATCGAAGACCTATTACTATCTCCTTGAGGTTTTGGGTTAGACACCCTCTCACTGTTAGACCTTGGAGGAGCATTAGAAGAACCTTACCCGGAGAACTTTTGCCGGAATCTTGAACGACCCCGTCCACCGGACCTAGAATGTGCAAAGTTACCTTCATCCATTCTTGCCCTCTTTGCGTCCCTAGATATTTCCTTTGGCTTTTCCTCTTCAATTTGTTAGGCATGCACCATAAGGCGAGAAATGTCCATGTCATGGACAAGAATAACGGTGTGGCATTCTTTGACTACCATGTCCGACACACCCGACACAAACTTACTCACCTTAGCCCTACGATCCGCCACGATAGAAGGAGCATATTTGGATAATTGAGTGAACCTCAAAGCACATTCCCTTACGCTTATATTTCCTTGCCAAAAGTTAATCAACCCAAGTACCTTGGCCTCTCTCTTCTCAAGAGGGAAAAATCTATCAAGAAAAGCACTTTTGAACCTTTCCCATTCTATTGGACCCGCTCCTTCCGGCCTTGCCTCTTTCCATTGATTGAACCAAATCTAAGAAACCCCTTTGAGTTGATAAGCGGCCAATTCCGCCTTCTCTACCATAGTCACTCCCATAATAGCAAGTATCTTATAGACCTCGTTGATAAACTCTTGAGGATCTTCCTCAATTTTGGAGCCATAAAATTTTGGAGGGTTTATCCTTGTAAAGTCCCTCACTTTTGCCGCCGCCATACCCACATTTGGGTTCTCGGGAGCTACCACCTCTCTATTGTCTTGTGTTTTCACGGCTTGAGCCAACATTTGGAAATCCAACCTAAGCTCCGCAATTCTCAAACAATGCGTCAATCGGAGCTTGAGGAAGAGCTTGGGAGGAACTTCTTGATCAACATTGTCTCCCTCCATCCTTATAGCATCCCTTGTAATAGTCTTGTCGTGAAAACCATTGGGCGAGGATTAGGAGAATGGCTTTATAGAGTTAAACTCCATGGCACGACTTATAGAAATGAAGAAGTGAGATTTACTAAATATCTAATAGTCTCTCATTCATAAATGTGGCGCACTTCACACTTATGGACAAGACTCTACTAGACGTGGCTTGAGACATCCTAGAACCATTTTAAACCTTGTCCTGTGATTATCAAGTTTGTCACGACCCAAAGGTACCCCCAAAATGTAAGAAGGATTACAATACCCCGAGAGGCCTCATACAAGCCACTTAGCATATTATAACATAAAGTAATTGAAAATGGTGTGAAAATTTAAAACATTTCAACACTATCAAAGTCTTATTAAAACGAGCGGAAGTCTAACAAACATGAATAAATCTTGGGACACAACCCATACAATAGTCCAAAACAAAATAGAAAGACATAGGTAGAATGGTGGTCAAATCCTCTAAGCTATGAGGACTCACCAAATATTCAATCCTTGATCAACTATGAACCAAGACACAAGTGTGAGAATCAATGTCGCCAGACCCTACATTTTGATAAGAAATGTATGCAAGAGTACAAGTTAGTACAATCATGTACTAAATATGATAGCTTGCACAAACAACATAAACATACACATTAGTCACCATAAGACATAAGCATAATCAATACATATAAATCATCATAATGAAAGTGGAATACTTCCTTAAGTAACCTCACTTAAGCTTAGCCAAGACTTAGGTCATCCGCCCCTAGTAAAGCTTACATCATGGAAGGCATATCTAGCAACACTCCAAGCTAATAATATTCATAACATAATCACATTATTCATACTTACTTTTAAGGACATGGGGATTCGCTTATTTGCCTAACTTATAAAGGCTAATGGGTATTTGCCTCTTGCCTTACTTACATTAAGATCATGGGTACTCACCTCCACAATCATATCACATAAGTTGGGTACTCGCCTCCATGTCCATTCATCACAATAGGAACATGGGGAATCACCTCTTGTTCAACTCTAAGAGGTGTGAGAAATCACCACCCACCCTTCAATGTGGAGGTCAAGGGTAGTTGCCTCTAGCCTCATCATTTACGTGGTCTTTTAATCTAGATTCATTTTAGGTGAGCAATACTTTCAACCTAGAATCATTCATGTTAGCAATCCTTCACATTGATACAATCATGCTTAGAAATTAATTGTAAGAAGTATCTTTTCTATACTACAACATCAACAACTAATAATTCATAGTCTAGGCTTTACTCTCAAAGCACTACATCTCATGATCATCATCAATGTTTTACTCTCAAGCATTCTAATCATAATTCATCCATCATATAAGGAGATATGTGAACCTATAAAGTTTTCCTTCAAGGTATCAAACCTAATTTCATGAATTCTAGGTTAAAAACATTGAATAGGCATGGGTACATGTAATTCTACCAATTCAATCACAAACAATCATAAACAACTCAATTGGATCAACATTCATCATAACCCACAACATTGGAAGAAACCCTAACTAAAATTGGGGATTTAGACTTCACAAGTGGGGAATTCTAGGGGACTCCATGGGAGGAAGGATCCCATGGATGAAAAGCCATAATACCTTAGTCACAAAGCCCACAAAAGCTTGAAGATTGGGAGACTTGATCTTGACCTAGCTTCAATCTCTTCCTTTTTCTTCTACCTTCTAGAGAGAGAATATTTGAGAGAGAGTTTGGGTTTTTCTTTTGCGATTTGAGATAATGACTTGAATGGGAGATTTTAGGGGTCAAAACTACTTATATAGGTGTCCTAGACATAGTTAGAACAACAACACTACAATCTAATTAAAACTGGAAAAGACCCATAAAAATAACTACCAGCTCGCAATCCACGGACCCCCGACCGACGGATCATCGACCAACCAAAGGTCCATCTTGGTCAAGCATCATTCGATGGTTAGAGACTAGTTTTCTTGACCTCAACCTACGAACCATTGACCACCAACCGTGGTTTGAACGATTGTTTGTTGTCCATACCGTGGTCCTGAAGTTTGGACCTAGGCTAAGGTGGCCAACCACGGACTCCTACCTATGGTTCCTGGGTCAGTCCATGGGCCGTGGATGGCGCTTGTAATTTTCAAAAAGCTACTATTTTGCCTCGTTTCGAATCTGGGGTGTTACACAAGCACTCCATTCAAGTTACTTAGCTCTCATACCATATGAAATAGAACAATAAGAGTAAAATAATAGTCCAAGTCAAAACATTTTATAAAAGCAAAGTGGAAGTCTAATACACTTGTCTCATCATAGTCATTTAATACAATAGAATGAAATTGGGCCTAACTCATACATCATGTCCAAAAGAGAAATACATGAGAGAAACAATAGGAATGAAAGTCCGTCTTCTAAGCATGAGGACTCACCAAGATTGGAAATATCTCAAGTCAACCTCTAGCCACGAAATTGATGACCCTGAATGTCAAACCCAACATTTAAGGGAATGTAGGAAAGAGTATGTGTTGGTAAAAACTAATCTACCAAGTATGATAACCATGCCTAAAACATTTAAATCATGCTATAAGGGACATTTCATTCCATGACATGCAATTGACTAAGCTAAAACATGATATAGAACAGTTAGAAAACATAAGTCATAAATCATGGTCAATGCAAGCTAACTTCATATTTAAAACCTTTGAACTCATATGTGATATTTCATGAAGTAAACTTAGTTCATTATTACTTGTGGGGAATAAGCCTTAACCGACATAAAGACTATGTAAGCTATAACATGATCCCCAGTGTCTCCCACACCGAAAAGAGTTCTCCTACTTACCAAAGTAAGGACTATGATGTTCTAGCTTAAGTGGATTCACTATATGATTACCTATGGGGGCACATAGTCAAGGGATAAGGAGATTGCTACTAGAAACCTGACCTCTACAATGAGAGAGATTCCATCTCATGAGATTGCTTCTAGAAACCCGGCCTCTCCTATGGTAGAGCTTCCATCTCATTTTTAATATCCTCTGGGTGCTAAGCACAAATCCCACATAATAGTCATTTCTTTCTTGACTTTATTATTCATTGAAAGGTGCCCTTGGACAACCAATTCAAGCTAGTTCATTAGGATAGCTCTTACTCTTTGATTCAATTAGGTGAGAAAGTCTTTCAACCTAAGAGTCCTTTCTATGTGAGAAAACCTTTCACATCTTTCTATTATGTGTTTTTGAGAATATCCTTTCACAACAAAACATCATCGTTGGTACATTACTCTCAAAGCACCCTTAAAAGGTTTACATAGGTTTCATAAGAAAATGCACAAGTCCATACTTTTCCTCTTGATGCTTAAAACCCATTTTCAATGATCAATGCTTAAAAAATATGGGTTAGATATGAATTTCATCATAAATACATTTAAATCTTGCAATACATGCTTAATTTCATAAAGCTTTCCCTTGAAAATCAAAATCCCACATCATATGATTCATAACTTGAAAGCATGGGGATTACATGGGTTCATGAGTGAATCATCATAACATAATAGTATTTCATCAATTCATGCATAAAAGATCATAATTCAATCATTTAAATAAATAATGAAAAGAACCCATGATAATTGAAGAAAACCCTAACTCAATTGGGGAATTCTACCTTTAGAAATAGAGGAATTTGGGAACTCCGTGTATGGAAGGAATCCATGCAAGAAAACTATCATACCTTGAATCCAAAAGCTAGCCTTCAATGGAGGAATTGTGACTTGGCTTGAAACCCTAGGTTGAATTCTTCTTCTTCTTAATGTTTTCTAGAGAGATAAATATTTGGAGAGTTCTTCTTTTGTGAATTTGGAAGAATAAAGTGAATGGGTTAATTTGGGGGTTGAAAATACTTATATAGGGGTCTTAGTGAAAGGTAAAACAACATAGTATAAAAACTAACAAATTAGGAAAAGACCCAACTTCCCCTGAAATAAACTGTTGAACCCTGACCCACTAATCACCACTAGCAGACCATGGTCAGGATGACGGACCGTCATGTACGGCTGTCGTTGGTGGTTCGGGAATTTGGCGTGACCTACGGCTCCTGGACCACGGACCGTGGACCCACCTACGGTCAGTAGGTCCAGCCGTGGTTCTGCCCTAGAGAACTTTTGAGGGACCAATCCACGGACCCACCTATGATCTGTGGTCCATCCCACGGGCCATGGTTGGCCCTTGTGGATGGCACCTGGATGTTCAGGATTTTTTTGGGCTATGGTTCCCTCTTTCGGATTCGGGGTTTTACAGTTATTCAGCTAGTGATTGGGCATGAAGCGTTGATGATATGAAAAGCACTTCTAGATATGTTTTTACACTTGGTTCAACTATGTTCTCGTGGAATTCAAAGAAGCAAGAGGTGGTAGCTGATAGGAGGCTAAAAATACATATTTTTAATCATTATTTCCTCACATTTATTATTTATATTTGTCCTTTTTTAGCATAAATTTGATGGATTGTGCTAAATTGTGTATTTTATTTGTAGGATTAAATTGGTGGAAAATTGGAGAAGTTTGGAACTAAAACGAATTAAAGATTGAAGGTTCAAGAAGGAAATCAAGCATACAGCTTAATGGATTAAAGTGAATAAAATATTATATCTATATATATTACCTTAAAAGGATGAACTCCTAACTTGAATATTAAATTACAATAATATCCCTAACTTAGGTTGTGACTTTTTTGATGAGTTGTGACTTTTCTGATAAGTTGTGACTTTTTTGAAAGAGTTTGGAGTTTCGCTGAGTTATGACTTTTCCAAAGAGTTGTGACTTTTCCAAATAGTTGTAACTTTTCCAAAGAGTTGTAACTTTTTCAATAAGTTGTGACTTTTCCAAGGGTTGTAACTTCTCAAATATGTCATGACTTTTAAGATAAGACACAAAAAACACTTGCTCATACTACCCTTTGTTGACTATAAATAGAGGGGTTTCCTCTCATTTTTCAACAACAATTTTTTAAATCTTCTACTCTTCTTCGTCTTGCATTTGAAAAACTTTGTGTGATTTATTGTCGTTGAGTGCGCTCAAAGTTTACCGGAATATGAGGTACCACTATTCTGATGAAATACATTGTCCTATCCTAAGAGGATATATAATCTTAACCTCGAGTACTTGAGAAAAATAATTTTGATGATATAATACATAGTTTTTTGTTTAGTATATACATTATTATGTAATGTTCCAATATATGAAGTTAATATGATGTAGTCTAAATTCATTTGTTTATTTTAACAATTTCTGTTGTGATGTAGATATATGCTTATGAATATCATTTTCAAAAATTATTAAACTTCTCAAGAGTTAGAGAATTGTCACGATTTATTTTTTGATGCTCAAGATAAAAGAATGATTTTATTTATCAATGTTACCTATGTGATTTAGATTATTAATAAGTTTTCTCAAAAATAGTTACTACTATACAAACATTGCCGTTTTGTTTACATATTTACTATTTCTTAATATTTAAGTATTTTTCGATGAAGAAAAGTTTATATGACCTGTAATAACGCCAATTGAAGTTTGTATTAGTTTAATTTTTATTGTAGTTTAAATTCATTTATTTTTGTTAACAATTTCTCTTGTGATATAGATATCTGCTTCTGAATATCTTTTTCCAAAATTATTAAACTTCTCAAAAGTTACAGAATTGTCACGATTTGTTTTTTGATGCCCAAGATAAAAGAATGACTTTATTTATCAATGCTACTTATGTGATTTGGATTGCTAGGAAGTTTGTTTCAAAATAGTTATTACTATATAAAATGCCCTTTTGTTTTACTGATTTACTATTTCTTAATATTTCAATATTTTTGACGAAAAAAAGTTCATATCACTTGTAATAACTCCAGTTGAAGTTTGTATTAGTTTAATCATTTTTTTTGTTAACAATTTCTCTTGTGATGTAGATATATGTTTCTGAATATCTTTTTCCAAAATTATTAAACTTCTCAAGAGTTAGAGAATTGTCATGGTTTGTTTTTTTGATGCTCAATACAAAAGAATGACTTTATTTATCAATGCTATTGTCAAAAAGTTTACTTAAAAATAGTTATTACTATGTAAACATTGCCCATTGGTTTTAATAATTTACTATTTCTTAATATTTCAGTATTTTCGACAAAGATATTATTAAGTTAACGAGTTCTTCTAACATCAAAATATATTATATTAAAATTTTCCGAGTTCTTTTTTTAAAAAAAAAAACTCACAACAAATGTGAAAATATGTGAATATATATGAATCATTTAAAATTTATCACTAACAAAATAAATTTTATATTCAGTAATATGGAATAAACATTTTCATTTTGTCCCTACACTAAATTAAAATCAATAACAAAAAAAAAAATAGTAACATTAATTAAAACTCCTATTTATTTATGTAAGTTTAAGTTATTACTAATTATTGGAAATGTTATTCACACTCTTTTACATTCTTTAGTTATAATATTATGAATTCTCATAGTTATTACATTAATTATTTCTATCTTTTAACTTTCCTTATATTAACTTTTGACCAATAATTTTTCATATTATTATACCACCCCTATATATGTGATAACACACTGTTGTTATATTTCCCTTGACGAATCATGCTTGGTTGAATAAATTGAATTTTTTTACAAGTATATGAACTATATCTTTGTTGGGTGTAAGATAAACAAGTGATTATATGTATGATTTCACAAATAGAATATATTCTTTAATTTTAATTTTTAGTTTATTGATAAAAAAGAAGGAAACCTTTCTCAGTTAACTATGGACAGTCACATAGCTATCTTTGATTTATGTACACAGTCAATCGAGAAGTAAAATATGAGAGCCAACAAAAATAATGTTATCTATTATGTTATAACTTATAAAACAAAAATTAATATACAAAAATAGTACTAAATAATAAAATGTAGTTATTCTCGACATGTTCATATGACATCTAAACAAATTAAGTGAAATAAACATGCAAAGCACATCTAGTTAGATAACAAGAAAAATACAAAACAAATATCGTCTGTAAGGTTATATTGGTAAGATACGACTAATTACATGATTGAGCCTCATCAAATTGAAAAAAATATATACATTATTGCATTTAACTAATAAAATTTTTCATTGACCATCTTCATAGGTTCGTCTGAATAAGAAATATAAATGACGATCCACATTGAACATTCACAAAAGAATCTGCAATATTATTTTGTGCAAACCTTATTATTTAAATCTTCGCTTAAATTTTCTGAATTGATAATCACGTGCAACGTACGTGTCGAAAAACTAGTTTATATAAAAGAGGCATATTGTGAATTGAAAAAGATTTAAGTTGAATGAATAAGCTGGCACATGGCAGTCTCTCAATGCACTGGCCAATTGATGAATGGCACTACAGAATCAACAAATTCATTGAGGCGGCACTACTGTTCACGCGGCGAAAAAGAAAAAGGAATCCAATTCTTTTAGGTTTTGGATTCCTACTTTAATTTGGATTCAATTATTTTATTTATGGTTTTCTACATCTATAAATAGTGCATAGAAATAATTATTTGAAGGAAAGAACCAAGATACAAGATACAATATAAATTTTCTTCTAGCTTAGGAACTTTGGAAGAGCCGCCGTGGAGGCCGGAGAATTGTGGTTTATTCTTTCTTCTCCTGTATTATTTATTTGTATTTGTGATTAATAAAAGATAGTTTAGCTATTGTTCTTAACTTTTTATGATTAACACAAGCATATTTATTTTAATAAATTTTGATTGTGTTTTTGAGATAATGAGTAGCTAACTTTCATAACTAGGGTTGTGGGAACTATAAGCGATTAACAAAGTATGACTAATAACTAAGTAATTCGTGAATAGTGTTGAAGCATGTATTGATAATTCTTTCATCTAGAAGTCTTTTTAACAGTGGCCAACGTTAGAACTCACCTTGTTGCTACTTGCCAGACCAAGGAGGTAATCAACAAGAAAAGAATTATCAACATAGATTTAGTGTGATACTATCTAATAGTCTAGTGTCGATTGGTGCGACGTAATAACTAAGCTAAAGGTCGATTATGATGTCTAATATGAGGTAAAGGTAAGGGTTAGTAAATTATACATACGTAGCCGGACCAAGGTGCGGGGTGAAATTTTCTAGATGTCGAACCAAGGATTTAGAGATAACTAACTTATCACTTTGCATGTAATACACTAGAAAAGGATTACTATTATTAGGATTACTGCGTTATGACCTTATGGGGAATACATTCCTAGTTACTTTTAATAATCTGAATATAAATAAATACTTAGTTCAAAGCTATCTTTTTATTGTTTTTATTTTATTTCAATTTAAATCCCCCATTTTTATATATCGACTATTGAATTAAATATTTGCTTTTAACAATATTCTTCCATATTCTCTGTGGGATCGATCCCGACTCATAGTTGGGTAAATACATTGCAGACGATCGTTTATATTTCTTTTCAAGAAGTATATTTGAACGTTACCAAGAATGGCGCCGCTGCCCGGGAGTATGGCTTAGAAATTGTCTTTAATATTTATTTTGACCTGTAGTCCTATTTTTTTTATTTGTCTTAATTTACTTTTTTTTTATTATATGTTTTACTCTTCTTGAGATGTCATCTGAAAAAGTATGTAGTGTTAAGTGTTCTTGCGATTTTTGTACTTCTGACATTATGGATTCTTATAAGCTAATTTTTTCTCAACAAAATAAGTTGTGTGGGGACATGGAAGATTTATTGATACTATGCTATAAATCAATATTTAAGTGCATGATTGATGAAGATACATATTATTAACGTCTCGAAAAAGTAAATTTTGAGTTGAGTGAAAAGATTAAATCATATGACACCCAACTATTTAGTAATAATGTGTGTGAGGAAGAAAAAATACTTATAAGTCAACTTGAAGAGCTAAAGGTTGAAGACCAATTGCTTGATCATACTTTTATTGATGTTGTCATTGTTGAGAAGAGTGCACTAGAGTTATGTAATGAAGTAGATAATATTATTTTTGAAAACTCTAGTATGTGTAAATATGAGGGTGTAAATAATAAAATAATTCATAAGTTAGGGCGCATTGCACCTCATTTCAATCATTTTTTCACATTATGTTTAGATGATGAGAAATTAATTGAGCCATCTGAGCCTATAGAAGAGTGTATGGAGGAGAAAAATTGTGTCTATATTCTTGAATTTATTGTTCTAATATCAGAGAATTACATTCCTCACTTAGGATCCAAGAATGCATAATGCGATATCTATTGCTTGGGACCTTTATTTTTGTACCACCACCCCTTGAGTGTAATAGAAAATTGATGTAAAATTAGGGGTGCAATTCATATCTTCAAAGTTGAAGGAAAAATAGTAAAATTGATGGTGTCGTGCCGCGACGTTAAATTAAGTGCTTATTGGGAGGCAACCCAATTAGTAGTGCAACTTTTTATTTTATTTTATTTTTATTTTAATAGTATCACTTTTTTTTCTTGTTTTTGCAGATTAGGGGAAGTCTGAGTACCCCAAAAAAAAAAAATAGAGCATGTTGTTAGCTAGTCCATAGAGGGCTTGAGGGAGTATTTCTCACCCTTCTTCTTCTTTTCTTTTCTATAAATTGCTTTGGGGACAAAGTGTCACGACCCAAAAATGGACGTGATGGCACTCGTTTTATCCCACCAAGACAAGTCAGCCTAAAACTCAATCATTACAATAAAATGTGGAAATTTTATAATCAAATCAAAAATACCTCCAAAATCTGATTGTCACGTGTATAAGCCTCTGAAGTATTACAATTGATTCAAAAGAAAACTACAAGTCTCAAATGATCTTATTTCTAGAATATAACAAGATCATAAATAGGAGTAAGAAAGTCCACTGAGATGACAAACAGCTACCTCACAAATCTCCAAGAAGCCTCGGAAAATAAGAGAATGGAAAGTATCACAAAGGTCTGGGCTAGTAACCTACAATTTTTTTTTAGAAGCAAGGGGTGAGTACCAAACCACACGGTACTCAGCAAGTAAACCTCTAAACACGAGCTAAGGGGATAGAATACGAGTACTCCTTACACCCCAACCGAACCTTCACAACTACAATCTGTATAAAACCAGCCCAACCTAACAATTTACAATTTACAAGCACATATCTCAACAACAACATTCTAACAATCATATATTCTCAACAACAAGCTCAATATTCATTAATTACAACCTCCACAACTACAACCTGCTTAAAACCAACCCAACATAACAATTCACAGTTTCCAAAGCTCATAGCTCAACACAACACTCTAACAATTTCATATCCTCAACAACAACAACAGTTTCATATCCTCAACAACAACACTAACAATTGCATATCTTCAACAACAAGCTCAGTCAAAAGTTCCACGGAAAGACACTCACAAGATCAGCGACACACAAGATCAAGTTCACCAATAATAAAGAAGTGCAATGCAATGAAATGCAATGTCAAGTATAGTGATACATGCCTGACCTAATGATACACACTCGTTGTCTCTCATTTTGGGACCCATGGGGGACATATCTGTCCATGCATCCATCGCGGCTCGCGATACCACCCTCGATAATAGTAACAATCGCGGCGTGGGATACGTCCCTCGAAATATAGTATCCCTAACGGTGCGCGACACATCCCTCGAAATATAGAATCCATCTCGGCGCGCGATACGTCCCTCGAAATGGTACATCCTCTTTAATTTCTTATTCTTTCTCAATTCACTTAACACTTGTCACAACCATGTCTCAGATCAATGCAGATGACATGTTAACACAAATAATGAGGAGATGACCATTTTCATAACATTGCACAATTCACCACAATACGATCATGATACAATATCAACAATGATTCAACAAACCTTTCAAACCATCCTCAACACATCACAAACAATTAATCACATTGCCTTTTATTACCCCTTATTCATCATTAGAATTAATCAATTTGGACAAGTTAACCCATCACCAAGTCTCATTACCCCCAAACACATATTACAAGGAAATACACGAATTCCATACACTTAACAAGGGTTTAGAAATCCACTTGCCTCAAATAGTTGAACAATGATTCCAGAACTTGAGCCTTCCTCTTTCGATTGACTTCCAAATCAATTCAATCTATTTAAATAAATAATTACAATAAGAGTTCAAAACTAACAACACTCATATTACTACAGGTCTAGCCTAGACCCAAAAACTGACATCGAACCTATAATCAAGTCTAAGGTTAAACCATAACTTCTCCAAACACTAAAACCCTAATATTTTCATATAATATAATATATTTAATATTTAATTACGTATCTCAATTTCTCAAAACTTGAATTGTAACTTGATAACTACAAGAAAAGTTCCAAATTTGAAACCAATACATAGATAGTAACCTTACGGAAACCCTAACCCATATTTAAATCCAATCACCCCCTTATCATTGTAAAATTAGAAGCCATCACTGGCCACCAAAATAAAAAATAATAATAATAATAATTAACTCCTAACAATGAATAAAAGTTGCTCTGCAAAGCAGCAAACAAATTTGCCAAATTCTTGTAATCTCATGCCCCTTTTATACACACAAAATATGATATAATAATATGTCCCTCTTTTCATCAAATCCATTCTTACTCAATTAATGATGGTTCTCAGAATTGTCTCCTCCAACCCCAAAATAATTGTCGCCACTCCTATCACAATTTATGTGCATCTAATTCCCATTACTATAATATTATTCTATATTCATATATATTATGCACTAGAATTTATTTCTTATGGATATAGAGGTAAGCCTCTTACCTTGACGCGAACTGTCGAGGTTCCATGACGCTCTGCACAGGTAGTTTCTCCCTTCCTTTCTTTTTTTTTCCTAAATAAAATAATGAGGTATTTAAAGTGGAAAATTACACTAACTTAATCTAATTAAATGGGTTAAGTGGTAAAGGTTATTAAATTAATTATAAACTTGGCCCAATAAACATTAACTAAAATTAGTTATTTAATAATTAACCACCAATTAATTCACTCTAGTTAAGCAAATATTCTAAATTTCCAAAAATGACATTCCGGGTCATTACACTATCCACCACTAAAAACCATGTTAGTCCTCGAATATGATGAAGGAGAAAGAAGAATAACCTATGTTACCAAAAGCCTAAGGTATGATCTTTGATAGTCGGTATTCATCTCTCCAAGCGAGCTCCTCTTTAAGACCATTCCATCAAGATCACCTATTAAAAACTGAACTTTCTAATCAAATTTTGCAAATCTACAAGCCAAGAGTGATTACCAAACCAAAACTAACCCATGAACTCAGTCTGAACCAAAATCCTCTTAACTATGACACAACCATCAAGACGAATCTTTTCTCACATAACGGAGACAAAATTTTGAACCAATACTAGCTATAACCAGAAGTGAACCTGAACCAATCACTAGACACTCGTAATGCACAAATCGTCATCTATCTTATCAAGATTCCTTCATCACAATACATTCTTTCCACGAACTTAAGTTATAAAAATCTGACCTTTAGACATAGGGTACTCATCAAGGGAGGGTTCTACTTATCTAAGCCAAAAATAAGGAAATGATCAAGTAACCACCCATCAAATGATACACCTTAGTATAGAAAAACTTTAACAACACTATCGAGATGCTAGATCAGTAGATGTGACTATAGATAAACCTTAAAAAATTAGTAAAACTTGACCCAATGGTCCCCACATCCAATCACACCTAGTCGAAATGTGACCTCGACGATGAGGCGAATATTAAAACTCTCGTACTACTATAACTATTCATGGTAGCTCTTCTATAAGTTTCATAAGCGAGGTTATATTTGTAGAACCAGTGGTATATTTCTACTGTCCCTAACCACACTAAATCTTTCATAACTGAAATGACCAAGTCTGTTTAAGGATCATACCCTATATTACTTATTTTTCGAGACCCCGTTATAAGTTCTATCCATATATCATCTGATCGCCAAGTCATACTTTACTCGATTGCATTTTATTGGAATTGAGATAATACCCCAGAGAAATTTGACTTTACTTTTTTGTTTCCGAAGTAACTCTCATCAACTAGCACTAGTTTGAGGTGAACTAGAACTAGTTTGATGTCAACCTTTAGGAGTAATTCATCAAATTGGTTAAATCTAAAATAATAACACTAGTTTGATTCTTTTTTATCTCCGGATCGGGTATTCGGTTTTCTCGAAATCAACGAGTGGACTTGAAATCATAGATCCATTTTGTGATCCACGCGACTCAGACAAGAATCCTATATCTTACCCACCCAGTGCTGTTCAAGAGGACATAAGAGGATCGGTACATTCGATTCACCACTAGGAATTCACCCATAGATGTAGAAACACACATGAGCATATACAACGAGTTATACTCCAAATCATGTTCGGAACGAAGTAGCTGGGTCACATAAGAATGTACGGTACCGAAATCGAAAAACACAATACACTCCCTCCATAGCGCCCATATCAAACATTTCCATTCATATGACACCATCTCTTTGAGTTTTAGTCACCCGCAATTAATCAATTTGATCCCCATGACAATATTTCAAATACTTGATTCATCAAACCCCACATACTTCTCAGAGTGCTCCATCGAAGCCAACACTCTTAATACCAACAAACATCATAGCCACACTAGCCATTTACCTTACTCTCAAATTGTCACTAGTATCAAAGTCTTCTTAGCAAACACATTGTAGCCTCTAAAAATGTTAAAACTACGACTCTCTAACTTTCTATTTAACCATTTCATGATAAATATGGGTCACACCCAAGACTGATAATACTAATTCCAAATCTAAAAGTACTTTCCCATCACGATACAATAATTTAATCACACCCAATGTCAACTTCACACGAACTTTCACATACCGTTTTTCAATAACCATTCATACCATCTTGTACCTCATGCCAAAACTGAAAGACATCCTTGGTCACTCCAATAACTATGTATATTATAAGCTCATAACCTCTACTCACCATCAAGTCCCTATGTAACACATCATAACAATTTATATCGTCTCATCAACAAAGTAGTTTCAATCCCCTCAAAATCTTCATTAATCAAGTACAACTGTAGGTCCACACTGTTTAACATCCATAAGTTACCTATCGTATTTTCAACAATCTAACTCGACATAACCATATAGAATCTTCCACACATCATTGCTTGTAACTCAAATCAAAATTCAATTTTTATAAAAGTCGATGATAAAACCTTAATAAGTCTATACCAAACCAATTCACATCCATAGTCGTATTAGAACTTATATATGAAAATCCATATTTCCTTCAACTTCGAACCAAGAATCTATATGAGATGAATTATTCCTTCAACTTTCTTAAATTCTTTTCATGACGAAAATTTCAAATACCTTGAACTCTTCAATACACCAAAATTTTGTTCTTTTTGTTAACTCACTTACCACTCTTATTCTTTGGCCAACAGCCCATGACATTTTTACCTTATCCTCTAAACCATAACATTATGTGAAACCCCCCTTAGGTATAACAATCAAATGTAACGAAAGTTACTACTCAAATTTTAAGTCCTTCCAAATGTTCCATACTCAATGCGATCAATCATTTCTTACCTTACCAATCCACACTTTGACAAAACACACTACCACAAACCTAAACTCAACATGAAAAACTTGAATTTTGAATTCAACTGTGTAACCCAACCCCTTTATCTAACAACATTAGCTCATACCTTGAATATTTTTATGAATTCACGTATCTTAGCTTATCATTGATTGCCTCTCCATCGACCTTATCATATCTGTCGCTAAAACTCCTACCATACTCATTATCAAACTCAAAAACCACAAAAGAACTAATCATCATAATCGAGCTGAACATTCGTACACTCCTTTCTCAAGTTTTATCCAATAGTTTTTAACCAATCTAATGATCGTGTGACACTATATATTACCATAACCAGAGCAAAATGGGTGAAATCACGTATCTCTGAACCCAATTATCCACCCCTCTAAAGATACCTCCTTAGCCCTTGCAATCAGAGAGAATATTCTTACTCTCACCTCTTTCCGAAGTCTACACTATATCCCACTAATTTATTACTTTTTCTTTCATTATGAATCTAGCTCCTTTATATTATATTCGAGCGGTGTTTCAGCACCTCCTATAACTTTCCTTGCAATCAACCTACTCACCAATTGATATCTAACCACAACCTTAAATACTTGCAAGTTGTCATCACCATACAAAATCCGTTTAACAAACAATCCTTATTATATAGTTGCATCTTTGTATAATCCATCATGAACTCTTATTACCATTATACTCAGTTAGCCCTTGACATCACCACAAAGTCAACTATGTCATGACATGACATCTCAAAACCAACTATACCAATCCAATTCAAAAGACTAATGCAATTTTATATGCAAATTTTTTACTAACATTCTCAATTATGTTCACACAAGTACGTTGAGACTTCCTTTACCTATAAGCTTGTCATTCTAATGTCGATTCACTTCCATGGAGCTTACTGTGAAATCAGCACCCATTTAAAATTCTCAAGATACATTTCACAACCTAAACACATGAATATCATACCAAAGATCCACCACTAAAAACATCCTTATAAATAATGCTTAACCCATCCATCCGTACTTACAAGCTAGTTGATTTCTCATATATGAATCCAACACCAAATCTTATTATATGAGCATGTGATACAATAGATAACTCATTTAGTAGTTAGTATTTGCACTTAACAATCGACGTATCCATTTTTATATACCATTAGTATCATATCGTGAAAGTTCGTTAGATCCACCACTAGAACACATCATACCTACCGAGAAGATTGTACCCAAATAGCCCACACATTTACATCCATTGAATAACTGTAAAACATTGTCAAATTCGTTTAGTCTCTCATCAAAAGCAATATGCATTCCTTCATAGATCAGGTCCATAACTAGAGTAACACATTCCATAACTGTAACCAAGTAAGAATCGGCACCATTATAATAGTCGTATCATGACCTTCTTTGGTATACACTCAATCTATGAAATCACAAAAGAAATTCTAACCTCAATTGGCGCAACATCATTCTCATCATTCGCTAAGTAACTCATACATGTTATGACAACTTTACTAATTGTAGTTTCCAAAGTTACATGTCCATTATCTAGCCATCATTTTAGTCATTTCACTTCCAATTGTTAAACAACTATAAATATCGTATATACCACGCAAGTACTATTCTCTTTACTAGGGTAACTAACCTTACTCAACCCCCTCCAAATTGCTGAACATTCTTAGTCTGAGCAAGCCTCATTTCAATAAGCCTATCACTTCCAAACCAGATCTAGACTCTAAGCCGTACACAACACCCCAACTACCCACATGAGGAATTACGCATGAGTCATCACTATAAGTGAGAGTTAATGGACTGAAGTGATAAGAATCAAAACCGGACCAAGTACGCACAGTAGAGATCCAAGAAGTGAAGATTTTTCCTAAAAGTCAATTATTGCCTCTCGAAGATATGTACAGATGTTTCCGTACCGATCCTTGAGACTCTACATACACTAGACTTGTACACATGTGAGACCTATGAACCAGGGGCTCTGATACCATTTGGTCACGACCCAAAATTGGACGTGATGGCGCTTGTCTTATCCCACCAAGACAGGTCAACCTAAAACTCAACCATTAGAATAAAATGCGGAAATGTTATAATCAACTCAAAAATACCTGCAAAATCTGGTTGTCACGTGTACAAGCTTCTAAAGTATTACAATCGATTCAAAACAAAAATACAAGTCTCAAATGACATTGTTTCTACAATAGAACAAGATCATAAATTGGAGTAAGAAAGTCCGCTGAGATGACAAACAGATACCTCACCAATCTCCAAGAAGCCTCGAAAAATAAGAGAATGGAAAGTATCACAAACCTCCGGGCTAGTAACCTACAATTTTTCTTGTAGAAGCAAGGGATGAGTACCAAACCACATGGTACTCAACAAGTAAATCTCTAAACATGAGCTAAGGGGATAGAACACGAGTACTCCTTACACCCCAACCGAACCTTCACAACTACAATCTGTAACAAACCAGCCCAACCTAACAATTTACAATTTACAAGCACATATTTCAACAACATTCTAACGATCATATATTCTCAACAACAAGCTTAATATTCATCAATTACAACCTCTACAACTACAACCTGCTTAAAACCAGCCCAACATAACAGTACACAGTTTACAAAGCACATAGCTAAACACAACACTCTAACAATTTCATATCCTCAACAATAACAACAGTTTCATATCCTCAACAACAACACTAACAATTGAATATCTTCAACAACAAGCTCAATCAAAAGTTCCACGGAAAGACACTCACAAGATCAGCAACACACAAGATCAAGTTCACCAATAATAAAGAAGTGCAATGCAATGAAATGCAATGTCAAGTATAGTGATGCATGTTTGCCCTAATGATACACACCCGCTGTCTCTCAGTTCGGGACCAATGGGGGACATATCTGTCCATGTATCTATCGCGGCGCGTGATACAACCCTCGATAATAGTAACCATCAAGGAGTGCGATACATCCCTCGTAATATAGTATTTGTCGCGGCGCGCGACACCTCCCTCAAAATATAGTATCCATCGCGGCGCGCGATACGTCCCTCGAAATGGTACATCCTCTTTAATTTCTTATTCTTTCTCAATTCACTTAACACTTGTCACAACCATGTCTCAGATCAATGCAGATGACATGTTCACACAAATAATGAGGAGATGACCATTTTCATAACATTGCACAATTCACAACAACACGATCATGATACAACATCAACAATGATTCAACAAACCTTTCAAACCATCCTCAACACATCACAATCAATTAATCACATTGCCTTTTATTACCCCTTATTCATCATTAGAATTAATCAATGTGGACAAGTCAACCCATCACCAAGTCTCATTACCCCCAAACACATATTACAGGGAATTACACGAATTTCATACACTTAACAAGGATTTAGAAATCTACTTGCCTCAAATAGTTGAACAATGACTCCAGAACTTGAGCCTTCCTCTTTCGGTTGACTTCCAAATCAATTCAATCTATTTAAATAAATAATTACAATAAGAGTTCAAAACTAACAACACTCATATCACTAAAGGTCTAGCCTAGACCCTAAAACACACATCGAACCTATAATCAAGTATAATGTTAAATCATAACTTCTCCAAACACTAAAACCCTAATATTTTTCATATAATATAATATATTTAATATTTAATTACATATCTCAATTTCTCAAAACTTGAATTGTAACTTGATAACTACAAGAAAAGTTCCAAAATTGAAACCAATACATAGATAGTAACCTTACGGAAACCCTAACACGTATTTAAATCCAATCACCCTCTTATCATTTTAAAATTAGAAACCCTCACTGGCCACCAAAATAACAAATAATAATAATAATAATTAACTCCTAACAATGGATAAAAGTGGCGCTGCACAGCAGCAAACAAATTTGCCAAATTCTTGTAATCTCATGCCCCTTTTATACACACAAAATATGATATAATAATATGTCCCTCTTTTCATCTAATCCATTCTTACTCAATTAATGATGGTTCTAAGAATTGTCTCCTCTAACCCCAAAATAATTGTCGCCACTCCTATCACAATTCATGTGCATCTAATTCCCATTACTATATTATTATTCTATATTCATATATATTATGCACTAGAATTTATTTCTTATGGATATAGAGGTAAGCCACTTACCTTGACGCGAACTGTCGAGGTTCCACGACGCTCTGCACAGATAGTTTCTCCCTTCCTTTCTTTTCTTTTCCAAAATAAAATAATTAGGTATTTAAAGTGGCAAATTACACTAATTTAATTTAATTATATGGGTTAACTGGTAAAGGTTATTAAATTAATTATAAACTTGGCCCAATAAGCATTAACTAAAATTAGTTATTTAATAATTAACCACCAATTAATTGACTCTAGTTAAGCAAACATTGTAAATTTCCAAAAATGACATTCCGGGTCATTACACAAAGCTTGATTTTAACTGTGGGGTGGAGGAATGATTCGTAGTTTTTAATTTTTTATTCGGTTTTATTTTGTATATAGGATGGTTTCCTTGACTTTTGTTTTCGGTTCTTTTCCTTAGGATAGTTCCTTTGAACCGAGTGTCTTTTTTTTTTTTGGAATAAATTTTATTTTTATTTTTATTTTTATTTTTTGGAGAAAAAAAGAATAGACCCTTTTGAGTTATGTGATACTTACTATTTGGGCCTAATTTTTGAGTAGTACTTTCCTGTGAATGCTTGATAAAAAAATAAATGCAAACTCTTTGACATCTAAGCTCATGGTTGTGACTTTATATCTAACTTATTTTATTTTGCAGTTTATTATGATTTTGTTTCTCTTAGGAGTGGAATTGATCCATCTTGATTGATTCTTGTGCCATGTGTGGTGAGATTTTGTTTATTCCATGTTTTGCATCTTAGTCTAGAACTTGCCCTGCATGTTATTGAAGCGAAATAAAAAGTGTTGCTTTCTTTAGGAGATGACAATAGGTTTTCTTTGATTGTCTGGTAAATTTTAGCCTTTTCAGATATTTTATCACTAGTTACCCCTTTTGAGCCTGTAGCCTTTTTTTTTGGTAGCCATATTTTGCCCCAAACTATTTTGTTGAATCCCTAGTTTTTGCACCTTGCTTCCTTGAGAATTATAGCATAGACTTATTCTAATTATCAATTCTGAGAAAAAGGGATGGTTGAGTGAAAAGATAATCAATGATAGCTACAAAGTGCTTAAAAGCCATCTTTGAAAAAATGTGATATAAAAAAAAAAGTTACCTTGATGATGGCCCTGGTCCTTCCAAGGACATCGTGCACCTTAACGCATGTAAAATACGTAAGTTGAGGGTGGCTATTATCAAAAAAAAAATGAATCAAACATTGTTGAGAGGATGAGAATTACTTGTGAAATAATTGTTGAAGAGAGGGCTGAAAGTAATGGGTTATGAAGTCTAAAATTACAAAGTGCTTAAGGAAGTGTAAGTCACTATTATATAGTTTTCCTACCCGTCCCCTAGCCTACATTACAACCCGTTAAAGTCCTATTTGAATCTATCCAAGCATGCTTAATTAGTGGAGATGTACATATCGGGTAAGCATATGGTTCTTTGTGCATACATGTGAATTTTCATAGTGAGTGTGAGAGTGTTCTTTGATGCTAAGTCCTAAATTTATATTCAAGCTTTTGATTTGAGTGTGTGGACTATTTCTTCTTGTGAGGGCACTTGTTTCATGATATATAGGTGATTTTATTATCTTTCTTTGATGAGAGTAGGTCAACAAACTTAAATTTGATGAGTTCAAAGTCCTTCTTTGAGGTTAGGAGGTTAGAGGTTTGTTGTTTATTTGGATGTCTTGCATAATGATTGAGAAGTCTACTTGATATTTTGAAATTGGTATATGGCCTAATTGTTTGTATTAACCAAAGTGATGTCATTGCTAGTATGATTTTTTGTTCTTGGGATGAGTTTTAATGTTTGCTCGAGGACGAATAAAAGTTTAAGTATAGGGTGTTGATATGAGGCTAAAAATACATATTTTTAATCATTATTTCCTCACATTTATTATTTATATTTGTCCTTTTAGAGCATTAATTTGATGGATTGTGCTAAATTGTGTATTTTATTTGTAGGATTAAATTGGTGGAAAATTGGAGAATTTTGCAGCTAAAACGAATTAAAGATTGAAGGTTCAAGAAGGAAATCAAGCAGACAACTTAATGGATTAAAGTGAATAAAATCTTATATTTATATAAAGGGGGCATATTGCTAATTGCAAAAGATTTAAGTTGAATGAATAAGCTGTCACGTGGTAGTCTCTCAATGCACTGGCCAATTGATGAATGGCGGTGCAGAATCAACAAATTCATTGAGGCGGCACTACTGTTCACGCGGCGAAAAAGAAAAAGGAATCCAATTCCTCTTGATTTTTGAATTTCTACTTTAATTTGGATTCAATTATTTTATTTAGGGTTTCCTACATCTATAAATAGTGCATAGCAATAATTATTTGAAGGGAAGAACCAAAATACAAGACACAATATAAATTTTTTTCTAGCTTAGGAACTTTGGAAGAGCCGCCGTGGAGGATGGAGAATTGTGGTTTATTCTTTCTTCTCCTTTATTATTTATTTGTATTTGTGATTAATAAAAGATAGTTTAACTATTGTTCTTAACTTTTTATGATTAGCACAAGCATATTCATTTTAATAAATTTTGATTGTGTTTTTGAGATAATGAGTAGCTAACTTTCATAACTAGGGTTGTGGGAACCATAAGTGATTAACAAAGTATGAATAATAACTAAGTAATTTGTGAATAGTGTTGAAGCATGCATTGATAATTCTTTCTTCTAGAAGTCTTTTTAACGGTGGCCAACGTTAGAACTAGCCTTGTTATTACTTGCCGGACCAAGGAGGTAATCAACAAGAAAAGAATTATCAACATAAGTTTAGTGTGATACTCTCTAATGGTCTAGAGTCGATTGGTGCGAAGTAATAACTAAGCCAAACATCGATTATGATGTCTAATATGAGGTAAAGGTAAGGGTTAGTAAATTATACACACGTAGCCGGACCAAGGTGCGAGGTGAAATTCTCTAGATGCCGGACCAAAGATTTAGAGATACCTAACTTATCAGTTTCCAGGTAATACACTAGAAAAGGATTACTATTATTATGATTACTACGTTATGAGCTTATGGGGAACACATTCCTAGTTACTTTTAATAATCTGAATATAAATAAATACTTAGTTCAAAGCTATCTTTTTATTGTTTTTATTTTATTTCAATTTAAATCCCCCCATTTTTATATAAAGACTATCGAGTTAAATATTTGCTATTGACAATATTCTTCCATATTCTCTGTGGGATCGATCCCGACTCATAGTTGGGTAAATATATTGCATACGATCATTTATATTTCTTTTCAAGAAGTATATTTGAACATTATGAGTAGCTCAATCTTCTGCAGAAGAAGAATACATCGCTGCTGGTGCAACTAATCAAGCTCTATGGTTAAGATAGATTCTACGTGATCTAGAGAAAACAGACATTGAAGCTACTGTCATAAATTTTGACAACAAGTAAGCAATATCTGTAGCCGAAAATCCAATGCAACATGGTCGTAGCAAGAATATAAATGTGAAGTTTCATGCTATCAGGCAAGCATAGAAAGATGGAGAAGTTTAACTTGTTCATTACAACTCAGATCAGCAGATTGCAAACATCATGACCGAGGTTGTTCCTAAGGGGAAATTTGAAGTTCTAAGTTGGGAGTATCCAAGAAAAATCTCAAAGAGGAGAGTTATAAAATGAGATATTTCTAGATGGTAGTTTTTTAATGTTCTTTTTAAAAAATAAGTTATGTTAAGTATGTAAAGGAAAGGTAGTCCTTGATTTATGAAATATTTTTTGTAAGAAAGTCAATAGTGATTGGATATGTATGGTCCTCTACTAACTTTGGAAAAGCTTATGTAGATATATGTTTATATGCCTTTTCAAATCCGAAAATGAGTGAAAATTACCTCTGCTAAACCTTATATTTTTCTCTAAAGTTTCAAATCCTAACACTTTAAAGATTCAAACTTGGCAGGGGCAAATTTAAAAAGACTCAAGGGTTGTCACTTGAAAATACTGCACCGAAATAATTTACTAAATATGTATATACATGAAAAGGGAGGTGCACGTATTTCAATTGGTTTGGAGCTATACACATTGGAATGTAATTTTCAAAATATATTTCCCGCATTGTCATTCTTCACTATTAATAAATAAAATTTATTTACCAAAAACGATTGTTCATTTTACTTTTTTTGACTCATTATTAATGTAGAGATTATTACCTTTTTGAACTCTATTTTTTTTTTTTTTGATTTGCACCGGGTGTCCGAGTCTCTTTGAGCCCCGACTAATCCCGGGGGTGCACAGCCACGCAGTGAGCACATAGCGAACTATTCTTTCGCCTTTTGAACTCTATTTGTAAGGAGATATATTTCGTTATAGATTTATGCAACAATCTAACATATTTAGGTGATATTTCCATATGACTGAAAGGAGCATAATTCATTCTTCTAAAGATATTTTCCTTCTTTTTTTCTTGTTTGGTTCCCACTGAGTTCAATATCCATATCCGTATTGAAAAGTACAACACAAAGGGTAGAGGCTCCCTAACAAAGACTAATCACGGCTCAAACCCAAGACATCATATTAAGGACGGATAAATATTTACCAATTCCACTACGAGCCTATTGGTAGGCCAGAAGACCCTTATTGTGTTCATCCATGGTTTCTTTCTGCCTTGTCCTTATATCCTCAAGTAAATCATCCAACACTCAAGCTTGTTACTCCTTTTTATCATACCCCACATTTAGCCTTCCTTCTGATCAAATCTAATAATCTACTTTTATCCTGTCCTCTTCAACGTTTGTCAAGAATTCCTGAAAACTTGACTTGGATCGTGACAAGTCCCTCTATTTCTTAACCATGACAGGGAATTCATACTTGAGTTTTAGCAATAGCTTGTCTGGTTCATCACTAAACAATGATAAGGGATTATCATTCATAGTAGCAATTGCACTATGCATTTCTTAGTCTTCCGCCGGGTAATTAGTGAATGCATCTAAAGGGAGTCTGATGGAGCAATCAAATATCAACTTTGCCAGTGTTTTAGCTGAAGAAGTAGTACTATTGCTCCGGAGGCCTGATTGTTGGCTGGCAAACTTCTCTGGTAAAGACTTCAAGTATTACTGAACCTTGTAGTAAAGTACTGAGGAAGATCGATGATGAAGCTTATTTATTAATCAAATCTTAATAAATAATTTGTTGCCCCAAATGAGCATGAGTAAACAAGAACTGCTTAAGTTATTCTACATGCTCCACTTCTAGTTCTTTCAGGAAACAAGGTTTACTCAATTGACATTTGATATCTTTTCTGGTTTAGCATTTCCTTGTTATTGCCATAAGAATTTATGTAAAAGTATCGCTTTATATTGTCAGGCTCAAGAAACCACATCGGTTCCTAGTCAAGTGTTGACGCATTTCATCAATATAGAGGACATTGAATCAACTTTGCACACGGTTCAGTCATACATGAAGTCTTTACCAGAGCAGTATCCTAGTCAACAATTAGTCCTCCAGAGCAATAGTACTACCTCTTCAGCCCAAGAACTCGCAAAGTTGATATTTGATTGCTCCATCAGACTACATTTGGAGGCATTCACTAATGACTTGGCGAAAGAGTATGAAATCCATGGTGCAATTGATGCTTTGAATGATAATCCCTCATCGTTGTTTATCGATGAACAAGCTAAGAAATTGCTAACAGTCAAGTATGAATTCCTTGTCATGGTAAAGAAATTGAGGGATTTGGCATAAGCTAAGTCAAGTGACCAGGAGTTCTTGACCAAAAAGGACAGGAAAAAACTAGATAATTGTATTAACTTAGAAGCAAGGTTGAAAGTGAAGTATGAGAAAAGGGAGGAACAAGGTGGAGAGTTGGAAGAATTACTTCAAGTTATAAGGACTAGGCAGAAAGGCATCTTGGATAAATGACAAAAAGTTCTCAAGAAGCTCAAAAATTCGCGTTGTTAGCTCAAGAAAAATCTGGAAAGATAGAAAGCACCGAATTGGTAACAAGAATGATGCAAATGGATGGCTTGAGGAAAAAATGGTCTAACATCCAGCTTTCAATCCCCTAGTTGTTACTTTCAAGTCTTCCCTTCTGTTGTCACAAGTCACAATAGTTTAACTTTCTTGAATTTATGGTTCTCGTGGCTAGATACATTTTGGAAGGTAGAGTATATTTTATATGTACTTATAAATTGTTGTTCTTCTGGCCAACCAAAAGTCTCGTAGTGGAATGGTAAATATTTCTCTGTCCTTAATATGATGACTTGGGTTTGAGCCTACTAGGTGGTCTTCTAACGAACAACTTTATCACCTCATTAAACCCAAGTTATTCCATATATTCTCGACACATATCAATATATGACATAGGTATACATCATACACTTGTATCCATCTATTAATATAGATCTATTGAGGTTTGTAGACCCAAGTGCCCCCATAATTAAAAATCAAGTCCTCGTATTCATTCATTCTTCTGCCACTAGCCCATGCAAGTCATAAAAGAAAGGAAATAAGTAATACACCAGAGATATACAACAAAATACTTAGTATAATCCCACAAATGAGGTCTAGGGAGGGTATAATGTAGCAGAACTTATCTCTATCTCTACTTTCCACTAGACCATTGGCTTAAAATAAAGAAATTTGGAAAAGGGAATACATAAATGAGAGCTGTAATATCAATGAAATAATGTGAAATGAGAGAAACACGAACATAGAGAGGAAAGAACGTAATTACATCAAACTAATGTGATAACCAAAGAACAAATAATAAAGGTGATAATCAATAATGAAAAATAAGAAACAACAATAATAGTTCTAATACCACCGATAAGAAAGAAGATTCAAGTATGACCACCAATCCTCTACCGTAGGAAAGCAAGAGAAAACTTAACTTTAACTAACCTTTTACCCTAATCTGTGATCTCTAGTCCCTCCTATCTAAGGTCATTTCCTCGGTAAGTTAAAGATGCAACATGTGTCATCTAAGTACCACCTCAAATACTTCTTCGGCCCTCCTATACCTCTCTTGGGGCCCATCATTACCAACTTCTATACCTCTCCACTAGAAATCTACACTTCTCTTCTTCGCATGTACAAACCATCTCAGTGTTGCTTCCCTCATATTATTAACCATAGAGGCAACTCCTACCTTGTCCCAGATATATATTCATTCCTGATTTTATCCTCTGAGTATGCCCATAAATATACCTCGACATTACCATCTTTGCAATTTTTCATCTTCTAAAGACTGAACATATAAATTCTTGACTAGTCAACACTCCATCTCATACAACCTAGTCGGTTTAACCACTACTCCGTAGAGCTTACCTTTACGCTTCGGAAAGCCTTCTTATCACACAAGACTCTAAATGCGAGCCTTAACTTCACCTATTTTGCCCCAATACAATATGTGACGTCCTTGTCGATCTCCCCATTACTTTGAATTAACGACACCAGATACTTGGAACATCCTCTCTTAGAGATAACGTGATCATAAAACTCACTTCCATGATGCATGATCTCATATGTAGCATCACTAAATTTACACTTTAATCATTTCGTTTCGGTCCTGCTCAACTTGAACCATTTAGTTTCTAGAGTTTGCCTCCAAACTTGTAGCCTATTATTACCTCTGCACCAGAGATATACATATAAAAAAAATTTGAATCTAAGACATACAACAAATAAAATGATCACATACAAATAAATAACCCCCCATCCACCAGTATAATAACCATGGATTTCTAATAAATCAAGGACCGCATACAAAAAATTATTCCTCCTTGTGTCCCAATTTATGTGGCACCATTTTACTAGACACAATGTTTAAGCAAATAAAGTCTTTTAAAACATGTCATCAGAAACAAAACATAGATATTTGTGTGGCTATAAACATTACTAAGGACAAAAGTGGAATTTAAAGGTAAGTTATTTCTAATTATAGAAATGTAACATTCTTCTTGAAGAAACATAAACGGAATGGACTGATGGAGTAGTAAACAAAGTCACTAAAAGCTTCCACAAAGATAGAGTAAAACATCAGTTTGAGTAGAAAGCATTAAAAGATTCAACATGACTAGAGTAAATTTCGTTTATCGAAGGCAAACAATATAGAAATTTCAAACAATAGCAAGTTTCATACAAACAACAACATCATCATACCTACTGTAATCCTACGAGTGGAGTTTGGGGAGGGTAGACAATAGGTAGAAGTTATCCCTATCTTATGGAGGTAGAGAGACTATTTCTGAAAAACTTTCAACTCAAGTGAATCAAATAAGAATAGAAAAAGTTTCACATTAAATAGTAAAAAAAATACCCTAATAACAAAAAATTGAAATTGATTTATCATGAAGAATCTTTCAACATCGAATGAAGTTATGACCCACAATCTCCAGATTGAAGTACAAAAGTTTAGCCTTAGATGACTTGTCACGCCCCCTATTTTGCAAAACGGGTTTTGTGCAAGGACTTGACCACTCTTTTAGGTTTTATTTTAAAAGAAGAGTTACCACCTATCGAATTAAAGGCGAGTTGGGGCACCTAAGAAACCGAACTAATCTAACTAAAGGGTCTGCGAAACCATAGAGTTGGTTAAGGGTTAAAATTACCTCGATTGGAAGGTGTTAAGCGCCCCTTGAGGTCCACAAATGTGGGTCCCGGCCGTATCTCATTCAATTTATGCGGAGGTTACAAGTAGCAATTAAGGTCACTATTCATTTATTTTTAAATATTTTTTATTAAACTAAGTGATAAGATACATGAACACTAATACAATTAATAGCAATAATTATCATTTTTTTTTAGATAAAGATAAGCGAGAAGACAGAGAATACACAAGTAGATAAAAAACCTATTTTATTAAACTACCCAAGCAATTATAATTATAAATAAATAAAAAAGGGAAAAGGAAAGGGAAACGTTGACTCCACTAACCTAACACTTATCGGACCAACGCTTAGCTTATTAACTGTAAGACAAAATCAGAGTTTTGTCATTTTCAGCTTTAGGCAATTTCCATCATATCCGATAAGGGCCTTACTACCCCTACCCCCTTCTGCATGCATAATGTCCTAGAAGGTGCCTTACGTTCTCACATAATGTCCAAGAAGCATTCGACTTCTATTAAGGTGGTTTTAGACAAAAATAAAGATAGCGTAATTAGGCCCCTAAATGCCAAGCAAAACATACATGACAACACTTAGCACGTAAAATCTGAAATTGACCTCTAGGTTAGGTTATTAATTAGCATGCATGCAAACACAAATGAAAGGTGAAAGGGCTCGTGTGAAAGTGTGTGCGCACAAACAAGCATCATAACAATAATATTAGACGGGTAGAAATATTACCAGACAGAAGTTGATTTAATTCAATAATTAGTCTGAACCAACACAATTTTTAACTTAACCGACAAAAAATTAATTGCAGATGAATAAAAAGTTATTGGTTGATTTTAAGTGGAAAAACAGTTATACACAATGCATAGTTTATTTATTCAAGCCGAACTTAATAAAGGGCTGCTCGGTTTAAAACAGTTCAGATTTTAATTGAGATTATTACAGGTAGGAAATTAATTATGAACATGCTGGAATTTCTAATCTATAGGCAGAGATCTAATCAATTAGCATGCTGAAAGTTATTAATTTACCAAGGTTTATGAAAATCTAACTAATTAATTAACATGCTTAAGTTATTAAAATATATTTTTAACATGAAGGATTTATTTAATCTTAATAATTAACATTAGTGTTATTAGTTAAGTCCTATAGGCATGGTTTCTTGGTGTGAATATGTTGAAATTATTATTGATCCTATAGACATGATTTCTATATAAATTGTAATAATTATTTAAACCTGTATGCATAATTTGTATTCCATAACATGCTAAAAGTTTATTAAGTCCTATAGACATGGTATCTAATTAAATAAACAATCTGCGGTTATAATATTAATGCACAAATTTTATTTTTAACATTCTAAATTATATTAAGGGGTCTAGAGACAGAATTTGATTGGTTAACATGTTGGAAAAAAATTTATTTGTAATCCTAGAGGCAAGGTTTCTAAATAAAGAATAAGACAAAAGAATTATTTTGGGCCTATATGCGCGATTTATACACTCGAATAGCATAAAAAATAACTAACCCCTATAGGCATGATATCTAGTTATTTTACTAATCAATTTCAGAACTTTAACAATATTGACATGTTAGATCAGATTCAAATAGTTCCAAGATTATAACAAAATTTAACACATACCAATGATAAATTAATTAATCCAACCAAGTTATAATGTTTGTTCATTGCGTTGTAAGGAAAGTTCATGAAGGATCTATGTATAATTATGATGTGAAGTATATGTGTGTGATCTCAATGAAAGTGTTATGATCATGTTTAGAATGTAATTACGTTATGATTGAATGTTGTTTCCCAATTTAGTACTTATGAATGATTATGCTATATGTGAAATGTTATTCTCGCATACTCACACACACTCATAAATGACTAATGAATGAAGTTTCATGATTATGTTAATGATTAAGTATATATTGAAAAGATATTCTTAATTGTACTCTAATGTGTGAAACGACTTTCTCACAATGTGGGGATTATTAGGTGAAAGGTTATTTTCATCTTTGAATCTATGAGCTATCCAATGAATGAATGTTGGGTTTGGGATGGATATTCATCCATGAGTCTAGGCGGAGTATCTAGTAACAATCTCTTATCCTATAATGAACGATTGTAATGAATGTTAAGTATTCTGTGGGGAATAATGCTAAGAACCGAGTGGATATGGCTTGAGATGGGTGCTCATCCATGAGTTGAGACGGGGCATCTAGTTGCAATCTCTTAAGATGGATGTTCATCCGTAAGTTGAGGCGGGGTGTCTAGTAGCAATCTCCTTATCCCATAAACTATGTTCCCGCATAAGTGTAGCTAGTGGATGCACATAAGCTAAAAATAATGGTCCTACCTTAGGCAAGTAGAAATCCCTTATCCGGTGAGGGTGACACCGGGATTCCATGAATTGCTCACATGGTATATGTCGGTTAAGGATTACCCCCAAAAAGAATGTTAATGAACTATGGCTTCTCAAGAATGCACTACTTAGTGTGGGTGCTAGTATGGGATGCCATCCATGCATTGCACAAGTAGGCTTTGAGAGGCGTTATGGTGTGTTCCATTATAATGTTAAATGAAATGAATGTGCTCTTATGATGATGTTAAGGAGAATGTTCGTTTAATGTTGGTCTAATGAATGAAGGTGCTCTGAATGAAGCTAATGAAGAATGGTTTACTTAAATGCTTATATTTTATGATGCATGCTTTACTTGGATGGTATTATGAGTTACTTTCTTGTTATGACTTGTTGATTATGAACGTGCCTTGTCTATGGTGACTTCAAAGGAATACTTAGTGTGAGTAGTAGTATGGGATGCTACTCATATATTGCACAATTATGACTTAGGGTTGTCCTAGATGTTGGTCCTAATGTGTTGATATGACTTATGAAATGTGTATGTCTCTTATGTATGAGTATGGCGTAAAGATGGAAAGGATGAATGTTAAGTTCACTTTTGGTGACCTTGATGTGGTACTTAGTGTGGATGGTGGTATGGGACGCTATTCATTCATTGCACAAAGTATAGCTTGAGGGTTACTTGAGGTGAAGGCTTAATGTGAAGAAGTGATTTATATGTTGAATATGTTCTAATATAAAGAAATGACTTTTACGTTGATTATGTCTTATATTATGCCTCTTATGCTTATGTTCATGAAGGTTTTCTCAAATTGGCATATATTATGGCTTCCAAATATAATATCCGTTTTAAACATGGTTTTTGCATGGCTGTCATACTTAGTACTTAATTGTGCTAACCCATATTCTTCTATGTTTACTTCAAGTGTAGGTTCCGACATTTGAGTGATCTTCTCTAGTTCAAGGACTTGGATTGAGATTCTTTCATGCTAAGGGGTATGTCCTCATAAATCGAGGACAAACACTTTTGATATTTCATTTTCTTTCATGTAATAGACATATGTTAGACTTCGTTTGTAAAGGGCCGCTACCCTATTTTGTTTCAAAATATTGTTTAGATGGCCATGTGAGACAATAGACTTCCGCTTTCTTTTAATGTTTTCGATTGTTGGATTTATAAAAGAAAACTTTGAAATTCCACACTATTTCTAAGTATCTTATGCAATGAGTATGCTATGAGGTTTATATGAGACTTTTCAGAGTCTTGTACGCCGTGTCACATCCGGGGTCTAGACTCTGGTCGTTACACCACAATTCTTGCAGGTAGAAGCCACTAATTCTAAATAACCATACCTTGACACTCAGCCCTGTCACAAAAAATGAAAATACCTTTGTGATCTTAAGTGAGCTTAAACGAATGTTGATTAGAAAATAAGGGTAAACCTATGGGTGAAATCATGCATGTGTTCATCTTTGTGAGTGTAAGAGTCATATGTGATTCCGGACTTTAAATTTTTGAAGAACTTTGTGTGAATAGGGAAACATCTTTTTTGCTAGGGCATTTGAATACCTTTGTTGAGCTTGAACTTGCATTTGAAGCAAGTATTTTGAACTTGAGCATCTTTGATAATGGTGAGTCACAATTTGAATCATTGAGTGAACAATTGATCATTGCATGAGTAAGTTGAACCTTGTTGTGTGCATCCATATTGAGTCTTATGCAATACTATTTGAGACATCCTCTTTGAACTACTGATCTTGAGTTTTGCATGAGGACAAGTAAAAGTTTAAGTTGGGGTGTTGATGAGTCTGAGATTTCGACTCATTTAGCGCTTGTTTGTATAGATTTACTGTCCTCAAATGCTTAATTTATGCCATAAACTGATGTTAAAGCCTTGATTTTTAGATATATGGATTGAGGAACAAAGAAAGGACACTAACCGGCAAAAAGGAACAAAACAAAATGAAAAAATGCAAGCCTGATGATCGCCAAGAGCACTTGGTGAATCGCCGAGTGTCTGGTTTGACCGCCTAAAGTTCAAGTGTGGCATTCTAAGGTATGAAACCAAGTTGGCGATAGAAAAGGGGCAGTCGGCAAATCACTGAGCAGTTCCGTGATGAAAAGAGAGATTGCCCAAAGTTACAGGACTTGAGGATGCTTAGAGCCAAGGCAACAAGGCAATACAAAAGAGCAATGCGCGGTTCACCAAACCCATTGCTAAACTCGACCTACTGATGATTCTACAAATTGGACTCATTTAGGGCTTTATTTTGATAGGAATAGTGTCCTCGAATGCTTATTTTGTCTCAATATCTGATGAACACTCTTAAGTTTCAGGTATTTGAGGTTTTAGTGGAAGCACGGACACTTAGGGGTAAAAAGGAACAAAAAGGCTAAAAAGAACGAAGAATTTTAAGCAAGAGCATCGCCAAGAACCTTTGGCGATTCGCCGAAGGGATTTATTCTGCCCTTTGTTCCAGTACGCAAAGCCTTGAAGTAGAAGGATAAAAAAGGCGATGAAAGGAGCAGTCAGCGCTTCGCTGAATAGTTCCGCGATGTAGTACTATACCACCCAATGGTCCAGAATGTGAAGATGCTGAAGGCAAGCATGAAACGACGATAAAACAGAAGAAGGGCGAGTCGCTGAGTCATTCGGCGGCATCGACTAACTTCGCCGAAAGATCCACCAGTGCTATTTCCTTAAGTCTATAAATACTAAACTTGTTATTAATTAAAGGAGAGTCGAACCTTTATTTTAATTTGCAAAATAGAATAGTACTTTTTGGATATTTTTCTCTCAAGTTTGGAGAGGGTTTTTAGGAGACTTGAAGAAAGAAGGATCTTATCTTCCCCAAGTTGGAAGTTGGTCTTCTCCATTCTTATTCCTTTGCTTAAATCAAGGTTTAATCTCTTATACCCATTTGATTTTACTATCATTTTATGTGCATTTTGTTATTTCTTGATGTGTGGCCAAAAAACCCCATTCATGGGGCACAACCCTAACCTTTAGTTGGGTTACTATACTATCGACGATCCTAGACACTCATACCATAGGTTAGTGTCGTTGGTCACGATAAGCATTAGGTAAATTTATGTTGATATGTGTTGGGTAATTTCTTTTATCATATTTTATGTGTCGGATTGCCCATAATGTGTTTGAATTTGTGCCTAAATGCATAAAACGATGATTTCCCGTGTTTTGTTCGTTAAAATTGGTTCAAAATTGTTGGGTTGCAGTAATTTTATAATGGTTCTAGTTGGGTGAAGCTTAAGTAACTCCGAGTTGTCCTAAATGACGTGATTTTCCCAATGATGGATCGTTTGACGTCATTCCTAAGGGAAAAGTCATCAAATAACCAATTTTGGCCAAATTAAGGGAAGTCTAAGTACCCAGAGGGCATGGGGAATATGGGTCTAGTGCTGATTGGATAATTTCTTTGTTTGATTTTGAATTCGGGGGTTGCGTGCTTGATTTTGGGATATGGAGTTGAAAACTGGCAGGTTTGGCCGTCTGGTGAGCTGCGTCGAGCTCGCCGAATGGTTCGATTGTTCCCCAAAGTCCCCCTTTGATCGCCCTTGGTTTGATTTTTTGGATATGTTTATTCTGTAACTTTCAGCGGGAAGCCTAAGCTCGCCGAAAGGTTCCTTGATCACCCTTTCTACGCCCCTAACCCTTAAAATACAATATAATATTCGGCGAGCTAATCTAAGCTCATCGATTATTGTCGGAGATTCGCCGAAGGGCCTTGAACATCGCTGACATTCCTTAAGTCTAGAAATTTTTCGAGCTGGTTCGACAAGCCCGATCTGGCTCTCCTAAGTGACTCGGCGACTCGGCGACTAGTTCGGTGACTCTTTGTGCAACTTGAATTCTGCAATTTTCTTGAATTATTTCTAACACCTTTCTATGTGTTTTGTAGATATGGCTAGACCCAAAGTTCCGGGAAGAGACATGGCGCCCCACACACGAGAAAAAGGAATCGTTATAAATAAGGAAGGCTGCTACCTTCAAATCAAAGGATTATGTGTTTATCCAGGGGTGGAAGGTAAACTATGATAGTGATGAGATAAACGTCATAATGGAATGCACTTTCAACTTTGCAGATGACTACCAAAGTATGATCAAAAGAACAACATTGGAGGATATGAAAAGTTAGCTGGCACCTCTCTTTTCTGACACTACTCCTAGGTAAATTGAGGCCGGAGTGCCAATAGAGAAGAAAGACCTCAATGTGGCAGCGAGGTATTGGTTTGGTTTTATGAATAGCACAATCATGCCATCCCAGAACGAGTCTATCCTCCGCCACAGAAAGGCAGCCTGTCTTGGACCCATCATTCCAAAGAAGCACTTCAATTTAGGTGCAATAATTAGATATGAGATGACCATGAGAGCTAGGCATCGACATACATCTCTTCCCTTTCTAGTGTTGATCACTGAGTTGTGCAGACGGGCCCGTGTGCCACGTGATGAAAAGACGGATGTGGAAGTGACTCCCACCTCCTCTACTGACATCCTGTGGATTGAGGCCGAGTACCAGAAATATGAGGCTTGTTGATACAGATTTTTTACCCTCCACAATTTAATAAATTTTCAAGATTCTTAAATTTCGAACAAATTGAAGTAATTGTTTTGGAAAAAATAAAAAACACTTTTGAAATCATTTTCAAGGCAATTTTCCATTTTTACTATAAAATATATCTCTATATACTTAAAATATATAGATTTATATTTTTTTTTAATTTGAAGAAATAATTAGTAAATCATTTCACCAAAAATAGAGTTTTATTTAAGTACGCATCTTATTTCCTTTAAAACTGGTTACAATTTAATAAATATCTTTCTTTCCGAAATAGTTATTTTGTGTTGTCAAAGTTAAGAAGCTTAAATAATTAATTAGATTCATAATTTGTCTCATTTTCGTTTTATCGAATTTGAGCTAAAACAATTCGAATTTGGTGAAAATGTGAACCAAGGGACCTGTTCCCTTTTGAAATTCTTTTAATTCAATTGGGCCTCTAAACTTAGCAAAATCAGCAAATACTTGACCCATTTTCATTGACCCAACCAACTCTTCTTCTAAAATACTTGACCCATTATGTTCTTCTTCATTCGAATGAGATGCGCTCAAACACGAACCCAATGAACGATTCCTAATTCACAATTTCATATGTCGTTTTCCATTTTTATCCTTCAATTCATACTCTCTGCGTGCATAGAACGAGCTCGAAGACGCCTCAAGCTTCCTGTAATGCATTCCTCAACGGTATTATCCTTTCAATTTTAGATTTTTCAGTTCTAATTTCTTTCAAAATGGTAGGAATTCATACACTAACTAGTGGGCAATCCTTATCCGCTCAAGGATTTTCAAAAAAATTTCAAGTCCCACATCGTTTTCCCCCTTAATTTCGACCCAGAAATTATCTTATATTAGCCCCTTTCTCTTCACTATTCATAAGGAGAAGTTTTGAAACTTTAGAGTACCCTTAAAACGTTTGGGAAATCTTGGTCGAATAGTTTGAATTTTGTGGTTGTTTGAGTTGGAAGAGGTGGTGGAGTCATCTTCTCAATTCATCGTTTTGGTTCGCTGCCCAGAACCAGGTAACCCATTCCTTTTCTATTTAGTTTAATTTTAGTCTATGTTATTATATCATATGTTAGCGCTAATTTAAAGTTAGTTGTGTTTCTTAATTTCTGTATAATGATGAATCCTTTTATGCTGAGTCTAAGTAGCTATGATATTTCAAGTATTTCAACAATGTTCTTTTATTCCTTTACGTGTTGAATGAGAATTTTTTTTAGTTATACTTCTAATCAATTACATGAAGAATTGTTTTCCTCAACTCAATATGGCGTTCACACTGTTCCATGTGAATTAGTCAGTTGTTTTAAGCTAGATTCCCCGGTCTTTGATTATGTATGTTGTTATTCTCTTGAAGTTACTTTAGCTTTTATATTAAAATACGTGATCTTGCTATTCTGTTGGGTTTGGTGAATAACTTTTCATTAGTCTTTTGTTAGGTTTAAAGGTTTAGCTTTTAACAAGTTATTGATTTAAGAAGTTTAAAGGTTTTGATAAGTTTAGCCTGATTGCCTTTCTGTGCTATGAGTTTCGCCATCTTGATTTGTAGGAGTTTGTTGTATGTATCAAGTGTTTATTTTCATTGTTTCTATTGTTCATCCAATTAAGTATCTTATTTGTTCAGGGATCATGAGTTGATCCTAGGATTAGTTGAGCTCTAGATGAAGTTGAGTTTTAAATCAACTTCTCTTTGGTTGCTCCTAAATCCTTTCGATCCTCATGTCACACCTTTGATCTATAGATCCTAAAATGCGTACATTGGCTTGGTTTTGGATTTCTTATTATTTGCTGATTATTAGTTTTGAATTTGATTGTTATATATATGCTCTAATTGAGAGCTCATGTTAAACTTTAGCTCTCTAGTTGATAGATTGACATTGTTTGGCCTGAGTTTGTGCAGTCATCTATTACATATAGCTAGTGATTTTGAGTTTGTTTCAGCTGCTAGTTCTAATAAAGCGAAATACACCGGTATATTCTCTACTTTGCATCAGTTTACTAGTTGCTATTCGAATTGGTTGTTCATTTAATCTATTTGTTGTTGTTATCTCTGAAATTTTGTCTAGTAAGCTTATGATTGTGTATTTGTTCCACTTAGTTGCTGACAAACTTCTTGCTTACATTAAATTGTGATTATGTTGAATTCTGTTTTGCATATGAGGTAAATGTATTAAGATTGAAAGTTGTACTCCTTGTTTTCATTGTTTACATGTTAATTTAGTGTCAACCTCTTTCTTGATTAGTTAGTAATTCTTTCTTCTTTTCTTTGTATGAACTCTCTCCAAATGAGTCCAATGGACTCCCCTCTCTTGCATACTACTCTCTCCGAGTCAATTTCCTTTAAACCGATTGAAAGGGAAGTTAATAACATTGGGTTAAAACCCAAGAAATACCTACAGATCAGTGGCAACAACCCAAAAGCCAGCAACAACAACAGCTAAAAAAAGCTGAAATGAAAGTGCTTTCGATTCAAATTGGCCGAAATTTGAACACCTGATTTTGCAGGAGTTTCAAAGGGCTGAAAGGTGGAATTTTGGACTTAAAAAGTCCAATTTGAACTTGCAACAACAGTGATACAAAGAACGAATTTATGGACACAAAAGTCCAAAAATGCAGGTGCAATATAGAAGAAAAGGAGGCAGCGGCTGAATTTGTACCAAGTCCAGATTTTTCTTTTTATTACTTGTCTGCCTTCATTGTTATTATGACATCTAACCCTTTTTATTAACATGGATGAATCCTCATAAGATTTGACGTTATTTGTCAATTTTTATTTCAAAAGGTTGGTTTGCCTAATTATTTATCAATACAGTTTGTTCTTAGGTAACTTAAGCTTATAGAATAACTTAAGAACCATTCACTTTCTTTCATAGTTATTAAATTAGCTTTGAATCTATGTTGATGATATTGAGCTAACCATTTAGTTCAAAATCTTAACTACGGTAAATTGTTAAGTGAAAAAATATTTCTAAAACAATATTTGTCCAAGTAATTCAACTATCTTTTAAAATTAGCCAAGCTTTTTAATCCACCGATCAACCGCGTGTTAGCGGATTTAATAAGATGTGTAAATCCTTCCTTAAAGAATTATTTTAACCCTTACCTGACTCTGGTTTTTATTTAAAGTGTTTTCTTTCAAACCCCCCTTTTTAAATGGTTTTCTTAATTATTTCTAAAAAAAAATTAGTAGCGATTCCTAAATTGTTATTTTTTCAAAAAAATAAACATAAATTGCCAAAGTTATAAAATAGTTTTGAAACTTTAGTTTTTGAAATTGGGTCGTATTAGAATGGCGACTCCACTGGGGATTCATCTAGGTTCTATCCAAAATGATTTTATTGTTTGGCTAACTATTATTGTATTAATTGTTACTTTATGCAATTATGTGTTTAAATTTTGAATATTAATTGTAATATTGCATTCATGACATTTTTGTCACTACAACATAAATGCAGTATATTAAAGAACGGTTTTGTGAAACCGCAATCGGATTTTTTTATACTTAACCCCTTTTTGGAATGATTGGCAATTTATTGGTTTGTCATACGTCCAATGGTTGTTATGAGTTCCAACCTAAGTTGTCTGCTTGGGTTCCAGGTCATTGAAAAGTCAATCTTAGTCAACTAGTATAGAGCGAGTGGTATGACCCAAATAAGCGTTGTGCTTATCATTCAGGAGCCATTAGACATGATACCGAGAAGTGTATCACTCTCAAACATAAAATTCAAGATCTGATTGACAACGAGGTGGTAAAACTTGCTCAAGCTCCACCGAATATGAACAACAATCTGCTACCCAAGTATAAGGAGTAGTTGTTGGCATAACCAGTTGCAAAGAAGAAGCAAGTTTCCTGGAAGTCGCACTTTTGGCATGTTTTAAGTCTTGCATTTGGAGTTTGTTGTTTCATTTCCCTGTAATCTCTTTTTATCGCTTTGTTTCCTTTGTAATCGTTTGTTTGGATTTGATTTGTAAGAGTCTTTCATCTGTAATGAACTATGTCTGACCTAACTTCTCAAGAATGAGATACGTAGGCGGCCTATATCGACTTTGGTGACCCACCCCTTCATCCCTTTTCAATGTTTCTTTGTACTTGAACCACGTTCGACCTGAATTCTCAAGAATGAGATACGTAGGCGGCCTATGTCGGCCTCGGTCATTTCCTTAGTTAATTTTTTCTATTCCCGTTAATCCTCATTAGTTGGAACTACGTTTGACATGATTCCTGCGCAACGGGATAAGTAGGCACCACACTGGCTCTTTCATATTCCCCGTAAGTTTTTCATTTCTCTTAATAATGAAAATTTGTGTAGAATTTTGAGAGGATCTCAAAATTTGTTAGAAGAGGAATTTTTCCAACAAGTCAGTATCAAGGATCACTTTAGAGTTGCAACTGAGGCAAATTTTTTGAGATTCTCTCAAAAATTCAACCAAAAACTACAGAAAGTTGAAAAGTTATATTATGTTTCAAACTAGGGCATAAATTTTTGGGAGGTCCTCAAAAATTTCATCAAACGACATTTTGAGGTCAGACAAGCTTGTAAACCAGAAGTCAAAGGAGCATCAGGTTAGCAAGGCAAAGCCAATATGAAACAGTCTCTCGAAATTCAAAATTTTTCTTTGGATGCAGGAACTACAAAGTAACAAGGCATCATTGGATCGACATTGGCCTCGTCATAATGGAATGGCTTGGCACAACAACAAAGACTATAAGAAGTTATCTAGATCAATATAAGTTGAACAACTTCATCCTTAACTTATCTTTTGTTATATCATTTACTTTGAAAATTGTATTGTGTTACTAACTCATGACTGAGTTTTGCAGGTATCATTACCAGAATGGAAGGCAAAATTTCAAAAGATCTTCTGAAGTTTTGAATGATCAAATATGATATTCATCAGAAAAATGGCAGGAGCCAACCTTTTCCAAATTTCATAATGAAGGATTCCTGACACCGAGGATCCAATCCAGCAAGCTGAATCTTATCCACTATTATGTGTTGACGAAATTTGTCTTCTGCTATTTCAATTCTTTTACCCCTTTTAAGGCAAATTTCATTTTTTTTCTCCAAGAAATCTTTTAAGTTTCAGGTTCAAACTACGTCAGACCTGATTTCTTGTTCCAGAAAGATACGTAGGAAATCCTGTATAAGGATTTAGTCTTCTAAGTGCTTTAAACTACAGACCTCAGAGTAAACTGGGACACGCTAAATTATTATTGGAGAGTCAGTTCCTTCAACGTGACATGTTAAATTTTTATTGGAGCATCACTTCCTTCAACGTGACACATTAAATTTTTATTGGAGCGTCACTTCCTTCAACGTGACATGTTAAAATTTTATTAGAGTGTCACCTCCTTCAACGTGAAACGTTAAATTATAATTGGAGCGTCACTTCCTTCAACGTGACACATTAAATTATTTTTGGAGCGTCACTTCCTTCAACGTGACACGTTAAATTATTATTGGAGCGTCACTTCCTTCAACGTGATACGTTAAATTATTATTGGAGTGTCACTTCCTTCAATGTGACACGTTAAATTATTATTGGACAGTCACTTCCTTCAACGTGACACATTAAATTAATAATGGAGTGTCACTTCCTTCAACGTGACATGTTAAATGTTTATTGGAGCGTCACTTCCTTCAACGTGACACGTTAAATTTTTATTGGAGCATCACTTCCTTCAACGTGACATGTTAAAATTTTATTGGAGTGTCACCTCCTTCAATGTGAAATGTTAAATTATTATTGGAGCGTCACTTCCTTCAATGTGACACGTTAAATTTTTATTAAAGCGTCAGCTTCTTTAATGTGACACGTTATATTGGGTAGTCACTTCCCTAGAAGAGACACATTATTATTAATCTGGGACTTTACTTCCCTTAGACACAAGGTTAAATTATATTAGGATGTCACCTCCCTAAAAAGGTGACATGTTGGGAAGTCACCTCCCTACAAAGTGACACGTTATATTACGTTATTGAGTCATCACATTGTTTATATTGACGCATAACTTTGGATCACCACTTCCTTCAAGAGCAATACACTTGAAATAGGATCATCATCTCCTTCAGTATGGCATGTTAGTACAAGTTTGAACAAATTATATTTGTATTTATATTACATTTTTCTACTGACAGTTTTCTCCAAATTTTGCAACACATGAAGTAGACTACGTCAAAATAGGACGCAGCACAATGAGGAACTTCTTCTTAGCAGCGAACTGGGACATAGTCCAAAGAGGAATATCAAACTCTTAGGACATGAGTTGAGGAGCGACTTCCACCACAATCAAACCACATCCCTATTCTAAGGCATGTGGGTATTTCTTGGGATTTAAAGTTTCAGTTTCGCCTTTATTGAAATTTTCAACTCTCACCGGCAGGAAATTTTCAAATTCAAGTTACAATAAATCTAGAACATTGGAAGTTGTGTCCATGTAAGTTCTTACATATAGGTGTGAAGGGCCCCACATTCATAAGTGAGATGTTTGCAAGCCTCTTTTCCTTGCTCAATTAATTTGTCACTCATCCTTAAGCTAAAGGTTATTTCCGCATAAGAGATTTCATTTTCAATCGAGTGAGTCAAAATACAAGCAGTCTGATTCCCAAAGTTTAGGGATATGTAGGCAAACTTAATGTTAAAAACTTGACTATACTCCAACAACTCTATCATCATTCTATCCTTGAGCTTTTCGGTCTCTCCAAACTTCGACACCGAAATAACTTTTGCATTTTTCCAGAAATATACGTTAAATCAATCGTTTCGAACTAATTGTGGCCTGAGTTCTAATGTGACCTATGATAAGTAGGAAACCCAATACCAGGGTCCGACCATAATTCTTCAAAAAAAAATCCTTACCATTCGCCATTCAAAGAGATGAATTAGTGGATGGACAAAATTGGATTCATCAATTTCATTTGCCTCGGATCTCTTTCATCCATCCCAGTCAAACAAGGGGAAGTTGTTGACACCCAATTTTGACCCTCCACAATTTAATTAATTTTCAAGCTTCTTAGATTTCGATCAAGTTGAAGTAATTGTTTTGGAAAAAAATCAAAAATAGTTTTGAAATCATTTTTAAGGCAATTTTCCATTTTTACTATAAAATATATCTCTATATACTTAAAATATATAGATTTATATAATTATTTAATTTGAATAAATAATTAGTAAATCGTTTTACCAAAAACAGAGTTTTAATTAAGTACGCATCTTATTTCCTTTAAAACTGATCACAATTTAATAAAGATCATTCTTTTTGAAACAATTATTTTGTGTTGTCAAAGTTAAGAAGTTTAAATAATTAATTAGATTCATAATTTTTCTTGTTTCCGTTTTATCGAATTTGAACTAAAACAATTTGAATTTGGTGAAAATGTGAACCAAGGGACCTATTCCCTCTTGAAATTGTTTTAATTCAATTGGGCTCTAAACTTAGCAAAATCAGCAAATACTTGACCAATTTTCAATGACCAAGCCAACTTTTCTTCTAAAATACTTGACCCATTTTGTTCTTCTTCATTCCATTGAGATGCGCTCAAACTCAAACCCAATACGAACGAGCCCTAATTCCCAATTCCCAATTTCATATATCATTTTCCTCTTTTCTCTTTCAATTCGTACTCTCTGCGTGCATAGTACGAGCTCGAAGACGCCTCAAGCTTCCAGCAATGCATTCTTCAACGGTATTATCCTTTCAATTTCAGATTTTTATTTTCCAATTTCTTTCAAAATGGTAAGAATTTGTATACTAGCTAGTGGGAAATCCTTATCCACTCAAGGATTTTCAAATTTGTTCCAAGTCCTACATGGTTTTCCCCCTCAATTTCGACGCAGAAATTGTCCTATATAAGCCCATCTCTATTCCCTGTTCATAGGGGAGAAGTTTTGAAACATGAGTGTATGATGCTTATCGTGACCAACGACAATAACCTACGGTACAAGTGTCTACGATCATCGATAATATAGTAACCCAAATAAAGGTTGGGGTCGTGTCCCAAGGGAGTGGTTTTGAGAATTAATGGAAAAATAAAATTTAGTTCTAATTAGTCGTAGCTAAAGACATTAACGAACAAAAACATCATAAATTGAAGGGGGTGACACAAAAGTGTCAAATATCAAATGGGGGTTTTGTCACAAGTAGGAAAAACATCAAAGGTAAACAAGAAAATCAAGTATGAGAGAGTTCTTGGGGCATGACCGCAATACAAGTTGAGATAAATTGTTGGGTACATCCTTTCGATAGGAAATTTACAAGATAATAGTGACTAGGCTAAGCTTTAGATGGAAATAAGTTCCCTCTGCAACTTACCCCGTTTTAAATGGGTTGCTCTTGGACACCCACTTGGCGTATGAAGACCAACCTATGCCTTACCCCACTCACTCTCTCAAGCTGAGTGTTAGGATATGGGACTAGGGTTCACCCTCGCGGGCTGAACCTCATGTCAACCCACTCCTTAGGCCATCAATCTAGTGGTCTTGGTTTCGCGACCTCCCTCTCGGGCAAGCCGAAAACACATGGGTGGTTTTGAATTTGCAACTAAAAACCCATTAAATTAAACCACAACCACTAGGGGAAATCACCATTAAAATACATCTAACCTATCAGCAAGCAAGACCCAACAGCAATATCAACACATATTTGCTAAATCACACCGCAAGAATGGGGTTTTTTAGCCACACATCAAGAAATAACAAAATACACCTAAAATGATACTAAAATCAAATGGGTATCAGAAATTAAACCTTGATTTAAGCAAATGAAGAAGAATAGAGAAGACCCACTTCCAACTTGGGGAAGATGAAATCCTTCTCTCTTCAAGTCTCTCAAAAAATCCTTTCCAAATTTGAGAGAAAATATCCCAACAAGTACTATTCTATTCTGGAAAATAAAATAAATGTTCGACTCTTCTAAATTTAATAGTAAGTTTAGTAATTATAGACTTCAAAAAATAGTGTTGGCGGATCTTTCGGTGAGGTTAGTCGATGTCGCCGAATGACTTGACGACTCGCCCTTGTTCTGTTTCATTGCCGTTTCGTGCTTGCCTTCATAATCTTCACGTTCTGGACCATTGGGCGGTATTGTACTGCTTCGTGGAAATATTGAGCGAAGTGCCGACTACTTCTTTCATCGCCTGTTGATCCTTCTTCTTTAGGGCTTTGCGCAATGGAACAAAGGGCGGAGTAAATCCCTTCGGCGAATCACCAAGTGTGCTTGGCGCGATGCTTAGGTTTTAGCTTCTTTGTTTTTTCAGCCTTCTTGTTCCTTTTTGCGCCTATTTATCCATGCTTTCAATAAAACTTCAAATACCTGAAACTTAAGAGTTTTCATCAGATATTGAGACAAAATAAGCATTCGAGGACACTATTCTTATCAAAATAAAGCCCTAAATGAGTCCAATTTGTGGACTCATCAACACCCCTAACTTAAACATTTGCTTGTCCTCAAGCAAACTCAAGTTCAGCTGTTCAACAAGGTGTCTCAAATAGTGATACACAAGACTAAATCATAAACATAAAAAACAAGACTCAAAATACCTATGCAAAATTCAACTGTGTACTCAAAGATTCAAGTTGTGACACACCACTACCAAAGATTCTCATGCTCGCAATACTTGCTACTTGTGCAAGTTCAAGCTCAACAAAAAGTATCTAAATGCCCTCACACAAAGAATGATTCCATATTCACACCTATAGGTTATAAATTTAAGATCAAGAATCAAATGCAACGCTCACACTCAAAAAGAGGAACACAATGCATATTTTCACCCACAGGTTTACCCTTATTTTCCAATCGACTTTTGGATTGGGTTACTCAAGATCAAAAGGACTTTTCAAGGCTTATAATGGGGCTGAGTGCAAAGGTATGGTCATTTAGGCTCAGCGACTTTTTCATCCTCGTGAGGTGTGGTGTTCTCAAGGCATTCCCTTCTTTCCCTTTTTCAATTCTTTTTCCAGTGCTTCTAAGTCATGTTTTTATTCACCTCCATGGATTGCTTGTAAACCCGATTTCTTTTGTATTTATTCCACAAGTTTTTTTTTTAGATTGAAGGATTTCCGTTGTTTTGCAACACCAGGGGTTAAGGGCGACTATTCTTGCACTTCTTGACTCCTCCTTTTCTTTTTCACCACACGCCCAACTTACGATTTTGGCATAAGTTGACAATTCACTAAACCACAAATTATGAGGATTATAAGTCGTGGGTCAAGTAAGGTCTAGGGTTCATCAAGGTTCTTCCAAAGTAAGGTAAGGCTCAAGGGGTTTTCAAAAGAGTTTCACACGCTCACGGGTAGGCCACAAAAGAGGTATATGTCAAATTTGGCTCACACTCTTTAAAGTTGCCTAAGATCATATCAAGAGGACACCTTTCTAAATCAATCAGACTAACATGGCAAATTCTAGGTTTATTCATGCATGATTGAAAGTAAGCTAATCACACAAAGCATCGACACTTAAGTCAAACAAGATTACACACTTTTGCTAGTGTGCAACGGTCATTACAAGAGAATCAATTCGATAAATGGCTAATCACAGCGAGATGCAAAGACTTCACATATTGTCTATGCAACTTCATTTGGCCTCATCGTAGCCATACATTCATGTTCGTTCAATTGAGAGAACTATTCAAGTCATCGGTATTGATCGAAATCAAGACTCAAATTTTTGTGAAAGAACAACCACATACAACTCACGAAGGGTGGCAAAAATGTGTGAAGAACTCAAATTTTTTCGGAAGGGTCAAAGTCATTTTCCAATTAAAAATAAGCGGAATGGAGCCACAAGCTCAAACAATCGCATAGCAGTTTTAAAAACACAATTAAAAACAGAAAACAGATAACCCAAATGTAATCTAAAACACAAATATCCGAAAGAAGCAAAACAAGGTGGGTCTCACCCCACCACCAATAATAGCGTTTGTCCTCAAATGCAAGTAATAAGAATCCAAAAGTATATATAAGCAAGATAAAGAGGAGGGTAGAGAAAGGTCCTGGCTAATAGGTCACTTCATCTGTTTGGGCATCAGTATCCGAAGTGTCTCCCTTCTGACTCTGGTGCCCTGCTTCAGCTTGTGTAACTAGGTTAGCCTTACTCATCTCATCTAATTCATGAGCTGCTCCAAAGGTAGGCACCCTTTACACAGTAATACCAATCGATGCATCAGAGAACAAGATATCACGGTGTAGGTAATGAAACTGAGGATTTTGCGCTGCTCAGATGGTTGTTGAACTGCTTTGGCTGGTAAGTCTGTCCAGTTTTTCGTCCAATTGGCGATATGAGTTCTAATCGCCAAACCTCTTGGCAATTTGCTCAGTGAGCACTCGACCCACCGAGTTTTACATAATCTTCAGTCATTGTGAAGATCCAAACGATGATTTTCATCGAGATCGCTGAAATTGTCAGCGATTCGCAAATAATCTCCATATCTCGTCGAGTGTAACATACTTCAGTGTTTACGATGTCTTGAGTTAAACGGCAGATAAGGTCGAATTCGTCGACCCCTTCTGCGACTCACCGACAGGATCTATTATTTTCTATCCTTCATTCATTTTCGTAATTTCACCTGCACAAAAAACATACTATTTTATTACCGGGAAATAAGTACTGATAATAATAAAAATAATGCAATTAAAGGGATTTTGGGTTGCCTCCTAAACAACGCCTTAGTTAATGTCGCGGTACGACACAACGCCTTCAGGTGTCTTCCAAATATACCACTTCAACCAATGTAATATCTTGACAATCTCCCAGATACAAACTCAGACGTTGACCGTTCACTAGAAATGGAAGTCCTTCTTGATCTTCAACTTCTATGGCACCATTAATGAACACTTGCGTTACTCTAAATGGTCCAGACCATTTGGATTTGAGCTTTTCGGGGAAGAATCTAAGTCACGAGTTGTATAGCAGAACCCAATCTCCTACCTTGAAGTTTCACTTGAGTATCCGAGCATCATGCCATTTCTTCATCTTCTCTTTATAGATGGCTGAAAGTTCATATGATCTGAGTCTAAATTCATCCAGTTTGTTCAGCTGCTCTGCTCTCTCCCTTGAAGTTTTTGACCAGTCCAAATTTAAAGATTTCAATGCCAACAATGCTTTATGTTCTAACTCAACAGGGTAGATGACAAGCTTTACCATAAACCAGCTGATATGGAGACATCCCGATAGGTGTTTTGTAAGTAGTCTGATATGCCCATAGTGCATCATCGAGTTTCCTAGACCAATCAGTTTTATTGACATTTACTGTCTTTGCGAAGATGCTTTTGATTTCCCGATTCGACACTTCGACTTGGCCACTTGTTTGGGGATGATATGGGGTTGACACGTTGTGTTTCACCCCATATTTACTCAGTGCCATTGAGAACCACCTATTGCAAAAGTGGGATCCCCCATCGCTTATGATTGCTCTCGAAGTGCCAAATCTTGCAAATATGTAGCGTTTCAGGAATAGGACAACGCTTTTTCCTTCGTTGTTTGGAAGTGCGATTGCTTCCACCCATTTTGGAAATATAATCTACAGCCACTAAGATAGATTTATTTCCAAACGAGCTCACAAATGGGCCCATGAAATGTATCCCACATACATCGAATAGCTCAACCTCTAAAATAGGAATGAGGGGTAATTCGTGTCTTCTAGACATTCTACCTTACTGCTAACATTTAGAGCATTTCTTTGCAAACTCATGTGCATCCTTGTAGACTGACAGCCAGTAATATCCACTCTGGAGAACTTTAGCAGTGGTGCGAACACCACCATGGTGACCTCCTACTAGAGATATGTAACGACCCGAGAGCACCCCCTAGTCGTTACCGACGTATACGACCTCTCGGAGGTCTTATAGAACCCCTTAGCATTTGTCATAGCATTTATCATAGAAAATAGCGAAAAATTTAAAACTTTTCCATAATAGTTAAAGACATAAAAGTCACCTCATTTAAACCTTTAATACAAAATTGTCGTACTACGTCTCGAGGTAGCCATCTTAAAACATGACTACAATAGAAGAGGGACACATTCCTTACAATACAAAAGAAACTACTATCTAGTACATAGAACTTAAGGAAACTCTTTAACATAAAGGTCCTTGAATCTTTAAGGACACACCCGGACTTGGGAATAGTAAGCCAAGCTCATCACTTCTAGGAAAGACCCTTTAGTCACCATCACCTACACTTGGTGTAAAAATATGAAGAAGAATGATGTTAGTACAAGAATGCACTAAGTATGATAACCATGCAAAACATGCTTTTAAAAGGACATTTAGTTGGAAACTATGCATCATGCCTTTTTAGAGAAACTTCAAGAACATTTAGTACATTAGGCACAATATAAACCACATAC